>PVIC010028823.1:0-22953 GCA_004025085.1 Thryonomys swinderianus
AATTTGGTGTGGGGATGTAATGAGGGGAAGCAGTAAATATGATTTGGAAAGAAAATAAAAGAGCATGTATACAGAGGGTGGGGAGGGGTGGTGGGTAGGGATATGGGTAAAAATGAGTACTAACTTGTGTCATATACTAGTGTAGATTCCCCAATGTTATATGTGATTGTGAGATGTATATAAATTGTACCAATAAAGAATTCAATTAAAAAATAATTGTAGTTGCTGCCCATTGGAAGAGAAAAAGATTAAAACCCCTAACAAAGGAGCCTAAGTTAAAGACAACTGGTTCTGTGTTGAAGTAGGTGGTCTTAAAACAGCAATAAAACTTAGTGATTGGATCAGGCCTATTCATTCCACACCGAGTCTGGGGTCTGACTCACCTTCTCTAAAAGATAAGCACAGAATTTCCTCATTTTTTTCTGATCTACAGTTTAAAGCCTTCTGTGGGCTGCAGGAGAGGGGCCTTGTCAGAAGCGCAACTGCAAGCTTAATTTTCAACTAAATAGAGTTCATTCCAGAAGATCTGAAAAGTGCTAAATGGACCAGGAAAAGATATTCTTTAGGTAGGTTCTTACCACCTCGAACCTTTTTCCATAACCTGAAACCATCAGAAAAGTCCTCATTTCTCATCCTCTTAAAAGCTCACCCACTGTGTCATTGACATCATATCTTGATCTAAATAAACTTTTGTCTTTTCTGTATTCATTGACTATTGATAAATGCTTTTACTGGCCCATGCTCATAGCCCTCTTTACACAGTTTCCTGTAGCAAGAATCAAAAACATGGTATTCAGTGTTTTAATCATCTAACCTATGTATAATTTGTAGTAAAAAATACTCAAAATCCTTATTTTTAAATTCATCAACATTATATGTCACATATTGCATTCTTGTAGGGAACGATGAGAAATTAACACGACTCTCTCTTATATATTCACATCTACTGTTATCTGAAGTACAATGCCTCCCAGTGTTCACTGTTGAAGTAAGTGGTTAAACATGATTCAGTTTTTGTCTGTTGGAAATTTCATTTTCATTTCTAAAGTTTTCTACTTAGTTTAACCCCAACTCTCTTTAAAGAATTGTCAGTGACCAATAAAACTTTTATAAGTACTGAAGTAGTTAGAAAACGTGGCAAAACTTACTAGTTCTGTGGAAACTTCTACCCTACAGTCCTATATCCTCCTGTTTCAATTAAAACTTCTATCCTTCAGTCCTATTTTCTAGATTTGAGGTTCAATTGCACCGTGCCCATCTTTAATTATTTTTTGTTACATGACCTATTTCTTAGATCCTATCACCTTTCTAATTTTAATCCTTCATTCTGATAAAGTGCATGTTACTCAGATGAAAAACATTTAATTCTCATAATCTGCCTTTATTTTTCTTCATTGCTTGGTAATTTAGAGTTATATAAGAATCAGGAGCAGCATGGAGCAGTGCTCTAATACCAGCCCTGGGTGGCGAGTGAGACAGAAGGGTCAGAAGTCTGAGTGTAGCATATCTCATACACACAAAAACATCTAAAAGTGCTAGAGATGTAGCTCTTCTTGAAGGCTCTAATTTTAATTTTTAGTATACTCCCAAAAAAGTTAATTGAAGATACTATATCACAGTGATGTATGCATAGCCATGTTTACAGCAACTCACTTCTTAAGAGCTAAGTCTTGGAAGCAGTCTATAAATTCATTGAAGGATGAATGATAGGCAAAATGTGGTATTTATATATAATGAAGTACTAGTCTGAGTAGAGAAGGATAAAGTCAAGCCTTTGTAGGGAAATGAATGCACCTTGAGACAATAATATTAAGTGAAGTAAATCAGACACACAAGCTTAAATATTATATAGTTTCTTTTATATGAGAAAATATATAAATAAAATGCAAAATAAAAGGCAGATAATAAGAAAAAAGAGAAGAGGAAAAAATTATAATTGCAGCCAGGCGTGGTGGCTCACGCCTGTAATCTCAGCACTCAGGAGGCAGAGACAGGAGGATTGCTGAGTTCGAGGCTTGCCTGGGCTACATAGTGAGCTCATAGCCAACCTGAACTGCAAAGCGAGACCTTGTCTCAAAAAAAAAATTATAATTGCAGTCCAGCCCAGACCATGCATTGCAAAGTGCTCCTTGATTTAGTATAATTGTTTTGTACGTTGTGTATATTATTTGGCCTCTTAAACTTTCTGTTACTATTTATTCATCTTAATTAATTTCATAAGAACTTGTAAAACAAATAAATTAATCTGGCTGGAAATAAAGGTAGGTGGATAGGAGGGGAAGGGTAAAAAGAATTGAGATGTTTTATGTACATGTATCAATTCCTCATAATGTACTGAAAATATGTACTAACAAAAATGTTAAAAATGTGAAAAAATAAACTAAATCTTAGAAATAAGTGATGTAGATATTGAAATGAAAAAGGTTTTGTGTGCATGTGAGAAGAAAGATTGAACTTCACTGAATGGTGATTTATGTGAGTAATGATATGAGTTGATTTCTTCGTAGGCACATTACAGATGTCAGAAGTCTTTACATATGCACCTTGGTTTCTCCAAGAATGATTCATTATATTGTACTGGCAACAGTATAACTGTGTAGGAACAGCACAGAGGAAAGGGGCATGTCCCACAGGTTGGTAGTGGATTTTCATTTTCTTGCTCTCAGCCTCATGCTTTAGCCTTTTCCTACACTATAGTCCTTGTGTCTGGAGCCTCTCCTCATCTCAACATTCCCAAACATGATCCTCTGTAAGAGAAAATCATAATCTGCACAGCAGAGGGGACCTGGTGAGTTGAACCAATCTCTGTCACCTTTCAAACACTCATTTTCTTTTCCATTCTGTGCCTTACCTTCTGCAGGACCTGGTGTCTCCATGTTCTATACCCCAGATTCTGCATGGATACAGGGGTTACATCCAATTGCTCTTTTCCCACTGCAGATACTTAAGGTTACAGATACTCTTAATTTGTAATCAGTTTACACTTGCCATTTTTAAAAAAAATCTATTGAAAACTGTAGTGAGACAGACTAGGCAAGTCTGTGCAAGGGAGTTCGCTCGCAGGGAAGTTTCAACAATAAGCAGGCCTGCACCATTACCAGAGCCCAGGGTGGCGGCCTACCAGCCTGCCCCCATTCCACAGCAGAGCTGTGCTGAGATGGTCTAGGCAAGTGTGTGTAGGGGAGTTTGCTCGCAGGGAAGCTTCATCAACAAGCAGGCCCGTGACATTGCCTGCACCCAGAGTGGCGGCTTGCCAGCCAGCCCCCATTCCACACCAGAGCTAAGCTGAGACAGACCAGGCAAGATAAAGGTTGAGGGATATCTCCTTTTGACTAATGTGCTTAGCTTGGTATATTGTTGTTGCTGATTTTGATGCTGTTGTTACTCTTTATTTCTTCACTCTGAAATAATTATTTCTTTCTATTTTCCTACTTTGCTAACACTGAATCTTTTCAACTTTCTGGATTTCTGTCCTTTTTATTGCTTACATCTTTGTAGAAGGGGGAAACTAGTTTCTGTTTTGTTTTCTACTCCTGAGTCCCTCTCTTCACCCCTTGTTCCCACACTCTCTGCTGTCTCCAAGTCAGAACAAAGATTCAGAAGTAAAAGGCTCTCAGTATGCCCTAATTCTTCTTCCGTAGTATTATAAGAAGATGTGCAAAGTCTCCAGTGGTCTTGCAGCTCTCAGTTCATACTGTCTTATATAGGTCCCTTTAGCCTCTGCTACCCTCTGGCATACATGAGATTCTCGAGATCTAGGTGATCTTTATAAATCTACTGTGTTTCTAGACTTTCATTCTCCTTCTGCCTTCCTACCTCCCTGACTCCCTAGTGACCTTTTATTCCCAAAGGGTACTTCAGGTACATTTAAGACCTACATGTTGTATACACATTGCTCATTAATTCTAAATTTTGGCATATAGACATAGAGGTAACTCATGAGTTCAAAGTTTTCAGAATAGAAATTATCAAAAATTTTCATTTCATTTACTGTGTTTTACACTGTTGTTGGTACTGATTTTATTATGGTAACAATGATAATGTGATTATTCTGTTCAAATACCTCCCATGATGTCCCAGAACTGAGAACTCTCAAAGGCCATTTGAGGTTCAAGGACAACTCAGGAAAGTGCCACTTCCAAAGGGTCCCAAATGATAGAAAGAAAGAGACTTGCAACAAACATTGCACGGACACCAGGCAAGGAATTAAACAAATAACATAGTAACAACAAAGGAATAGAAATGAGAAAATATTCAAAAAGCCAGACACAAAGATCACCACCACAGGGGAATTCAGGGGAAAGGGAAGTAGAACAAACTGAAACTCAAATACAAGGACTCTCTGAGATGGTAATAAAAGCAGATCTAGTAAAATGGAAATCAGAACTCATCTCTGAGATGAAAACAGAGATACTGCCCACAGTGAAAGACCTCATTAAAGAAGACATCAGTGAGATGATAGAATCTAAGATAGCAAAAGCAATGGAACCTTTTAGGAGCTTCAAGCAAAGCTCCACGTGATGAAGAAGGAGAGCAAAAGTTTGAGAAGTAGGATGAAGAAGTGGAGAACTGAATTTCAGACTTAGAGGACAGGATAGCAGCCAATGAACAGGAGGAGAGACGTAATCTATGGAAAATGGCAAGGGACCATGAGAAATCAATCCAACAGCTTCTAGATGATTCAAAGAAGAATAACATAAGACTGACTGGAGTCACTGAGGAAGCAGGAGACAGTGCAAAAGACATAAAAAAAAACTAAACTGTTGTCAGAGATAATGGCAGAAAAATTCACAGGAAAAGAATTGGACATACAGATAAATGAGGCCTATAGGACTCCAACAGGCTGTGACATAAAAATATCTACACGTACACATATAATTATCAAGGATCCAGATACACAACAAAAGAATGAAATATGAAAGCAGTGAGAGAAAGGAAGAAAATCACCTACAAAGGGAAGCCCATTAGGATCACAGCAGACTTTTCAACACAAACACTCAATGGAAGGAGAGCCTGGACGGAAGTGTTTCAAGCATTGGAGGAAAACAACCTTCAACCTAGACTGTTGTATCCTGCAAAACTATCTTTCAGAATAGGGAAATAAGATACTTCCATGATAAAGAACACCTGAAAAACTTCAAAAATACAAAACCTGCACTCCAAAACACTCTAAAGAACATCTTAGAAAACAAACACAGAAAATTCTATACCCACAAACCCCAACCGACTGAATTCATTGGGTCAAAAAAGAGACTGAATGGAAAAGGGGAAAAGCAAGGAAGAACAGAGCCAAGAACAGGGAAACATGGCAGCTCTAAATTTGTCATAACAATTAATGTCAATGGACTCTAAATTTGTCATAACCATTAATGTCAATGGACTCCGTAGGCCAATTAAAGACACAAACTAGCAGATTGGATCAAGAAGCAAGATCCTACTATCTGCTGCACATAGGAAACACAACTAATTCAGAAGGAAATGCATAGACTGAAAATAAAGGGTTGGGAGACAATCCTCCATGTCCCAGGAAACTGCAAAAAAGCAGGAGTGGCTATCTTGTTTGCAGATAAAATAGATTTCAAACCCAAACTGGTTAAGAGAGACAAAGAAGGTTATTATATTCTCGTACATGGAACAATCTAGGAGAAAGAAATAACAATCATAAATATTCATGCACTGAACTCTAATGCACCCAACTATATAAAACAAGCATTAATCAGAATAGTTGAAGTTCATCTTAATCTAATACAAGCTATTTATGAGAAGCCAATAGCCAGCATCATACTAAGTGGGCAACAACTGAAACCTTTTACACTAAGATCAGGAACGAGACAAGGATGTCCGCTGTCTCCACTCTTATTCAATATAGTGCTGGAAACATTAGCCACAGCAATTAGGCAAAACAAAGAAATAAAAGGAATAAAGATAGGTAAGGAAGAAATTAAGCTGTCACTATTTGCCAGTGATATGATTCTTTACATAGAAAATCCTAAAAACTTAAACAAAAGACTGTTAGACTTAATTGCCAAATTTACTAGTGTAGCTGGATACAAATTTAATGCTCAAAATTCAACAGCATTTGTCTATACAAACAACAGACTCAATGAAAGGGAAATGGGGGAGTCAATCCCTTTCACAATAGCAACTAGAAAAATGAAATATTTAGGAATCAATCTAACAAAGGAGGTGAAAGACTTCTACTCTGAAAACTACAAGACTGAAAACGGAGATAGAAGAGGAGATCAGAAAACGGAAAGACATCCCTTGTTCCTGGGTAAGGAGAACCAACATCTTCAAAATGGCTACACTCCTACATTATACAGATTCAGTGCAATTCCAATGGAAATTCCATCACCATACTTCACAGAGCGAAAGAAATCATCCAAAAATTCATCTGGAACCACAAGAAACCTAGAATAGCAAAAGCAATTCTAAGCAACCACGACATGGCAGGGGGTATTTACAATCCCCAACTTAAAGCTGTACTATAAAGCCACTGTGATAAAAACTGCATGGTACTGGCAAAGTAACAGACCCGAGGACAGGTGGAATAGATTAGAAGATCCAGAAACAGCTCCAGATACACTAAGCCACCTTATCTTTGACAAAGAAGCCGAATATCCTCATTGGAGGAAAGACAGAGGCTCTTTAACAAATGGTGCTAGAAAAACTGTGCTTTAATGTTCCAAAAACTAAAGCTAGACTTATCTTTTTCACTGTGTACAAAACTAAAATCACAATGGATTGGAGACTTAAACATTAAAACAGAAACAAAAAACCTGCTGCAAAACATGTTATGTAAAACCCTTGGAGACATTGGCTTAGGCAGAGACTTTATAAACAAAACCTCTATAGCATGAGAACTAGCAGAAAGAATCAAAAAATGGGGTCTCATCTCCCTAATAAGCTTCTGCACAGCAAAAATATCCACTGGTACTGCTAGAAGACAACCAACAACATGGGAAAAAAATTCTTTACTAGCTATTTGCCAGACAAAGGGCTACTATGTACAATATATAAAGAACTTAAACAAATCAGTCTCCGCAAATTTAAAGACCCAATTCAAAGATGGGCACCTGAAATGAACAGACACTTCTCGGAGGCAGAAGTCAAAGCAGCCAAGAAGCATATGAAGAAGTGTTCAACATCACTGGTGATTTGAGAGATGCAAATGAAAACTACACTGAGATTTCATCTCACTTCACAAAGAATGGCTGCTATTGAAAATCAGCCAGCAATAAATGCAGGCGAGGCTGTGGGGAGAAAGGAACCCTTCTCCACTGCTGGTGGGATTGTAGACTTGTAAAACCATTGTGGAAATCAGTGTGAAGATTCCTCAGAAAACTAGGATTAGAAGACCCATTTGACCCTGCTATTCCCTACTAAAGAATATACCCAAAGGAATTCGAAGAATCATATTGTAAAGTCATGTGTACTCCCATGTTCATAGCAGCTCACTTTGTGATAACCCAGTCTTGGAAACAACCCAGGTGCCCATCAACTGTAGACTGGATAAAGATTTTTTTCTTTAATAAAATGGAGTATTACTCTGCCATAAAGAATGACAAGTTTCATTCATTTATGTGCAAATGGATACACCTTGAGGACATGCTAATAAAGTGAAATAAGTAAATCCCAAATAAATAAATGCAATATCTTTTCTTTGGTATAGGAGCCTGTAGATGTAAATGTGTTCTAGAATGTATGATAGATTTTATAAAATAGGAAATGTTCAAAAGAATGTGGTGGGGGAATATAATGAGGGGAAAGAATAAATATGATTCAGATAGAAAAAATAGCATGTATATAAGGCATGGGAGGTTGTGGGTAGGTAAGGATATGCATAAAAATTCAAATTAACTTTTCTCATATACTGTACAAATTCATCAATGTTGAGTGTGATTGTGAACTGTATATAAAATGTACCAATAAAGAATTCAATTAAAAACATCTATTAAATAGAATATTACTCTGCCATAAAGAATGATAAATTTGAGTCATGTATATTCAAATGGATGTACCTTCAGGACATACTCAAGTGAAATAAATAGGTCACAGGTGTGTAAATATATCTTTTCTCTGGTGTGTGAAACTGAAAATGTAAATGAGCTCTAGAATATGTGGTAGACATTGTGAAATAGAAAATATGCAAAGGAAAATGGGGTTTAGGAGTAAGTAAGAAGGGGAAGAAAAATACGATGGTAATAAAAAATGGGAACAAAACTTATGTATATAGGGGTGAGGTAGGGTGGGTGGGGGAATGGGAAAATGATAATTTTATTGTGTCATAGACTGCTACAAATTCTCAGTGTTGTGTGTGATCATGATGTGTATATATAATGTACCAATAAAGGTTCAAATTTTAAAAATGGAGAAAAATATCAATTAAAATATTTTGCTTGCCTTTCCTACTTTCTTTGTCCCTGCAGTTTAATACAGAAACACACCACTCCTATATGTGGTAATTTAATATAGGCTTAAATGGCAAAAGAAGATAAACTCCTTGTCAGTTTGCCAAATTTAAATAAAAGTCTATTTATCCATTACTTTGCTAGAAGCATGGTGGTTCGGGCATTGCCCTCTTCTTATATATGATTATGGTTGTTTTGTCTGTGGCTTTGACATAAGGGAGAAATAAGCTAAATTAATGTAGCTTGCATATGAAGATTAGTTCTTAACTTCAGTGTAGCAGTATTTTGTGATAGTGCTAATGGCCTATCTTTAGACTATTACTAATTACCAAAAATAATACCAGTTTACTCTCAATAGGTTGTCTTTTCAGCACCTTGTCCCCTAAGTATCATGGTGAGAGAATTGTAAGGATATATTAGGTTAAAGTTCCTCAAGGGAAAATCCAGGCATTCATTTGAAATTTTTGAAGCTAACCTGTACTTATTATATGAGCTGAAGAACAAGATAATCATATGTACTTTGAAATTCTACTGAAAAGTCTTCTGTACTTCTGTGTAAACTAATTCCTTAGTCATTCATTTAAAATATTTTTGCTGTGAGCTGTTATATGGTCTATATTTTTCTTCTATTTGAGTGAGAAAGTTCTATGCTAGGATTCTGGATTTATTTGTTTAAAAAGTGAGTGAGAAACACTGTAAAATTTTTCAAATACCCATTATTTTGTTAAATATTTCAAAGTATTGTAAATTATAAATATAGCCTTTTAAGAAGAATAGCCTTTAAAAATACATTCTTGAAGATGTCTATTTTGGATCATGTGTAGATGCTTTGTTACCTAGTGAAGTACTATGACTAAACTATGTCACTAGCATAGACTGGATTCTTTTGTGACTTAGCATAATAATAGAATTGATTGGATAATACTAAATTCATGAGCTGCATCAACTTCATCAACCTTATTGGGCCAAGAATTCAATGGTCACTTGGTACCCAAATGAGCTGGATAATCACAAGTTTTTTTGTTCTAAACTTAATTAGTACTAATATCTATAATACTCAAGTCACACATCACACTTTACAGAAAAATACAGAGGCTACAGAAAGGCTAAACAAATGGTTAATAGTGGCTGTGAAATTGAATGAGGAAAGACTGAAAGCCAAAGCAGAGAGTCTGCAGTGAAGTTGGATATTACCTCCAGTGGCAGATAACATTACAGACCAAGGTAGAACCTCTTCAAAATGGTGCAGTATCTTGAGCATGTAGAGGTGATTCAAAGCCTGAGTCTAGACAGCAAGGAGTTAAGTGGGCCTTGTAAAAGAAGTTCACCTGAGCTGAAGTATGGGGGACAGAGAGCTGGGGTTTGTAGGTTGTGGCCTATGGATCTTATCATGTGTTCATCAGGTAGTCAAATGGGTCAGTGTGATGCCTCCACTCTCCAGTGTTTGGGTGTCCTTCCCTGTGTAAGATCCCAGGTGAAGGTCTAGTATGACATTTAAATTACAGGCCTGGTTTGTCTGATATAACATAGATATATCATGTGTCCATGATCCTTGACTTAATTTGAAAAATTTATAGGTGACAACTCTTCATTAGCAAATTTGATTTGCTTATCAGGTTATAATTTATGACTGTGGTATGTATGCCTCTGAGATTTTTTTGCTTTGATATGCTTGGTCTGACCAATATCTGGTGGTTATCTATCTGTACATAGAAGGTCTAAGCCATTATGCCTGAACATATGTACTCAAAGTGCAGCAAACTGCTGCTTTGTCCTGGAGCTACTCTACACAGCATAGAGTAACTCATAGCAGGTGATGCCTGCTTGTACACAAAGACATATGAAAGTTGCATATGAAATTCAAGTGGCTGATTAATTGACCTTGAAAGAGGGAGAGTATCTTGAATTATCCAAGTGGACCCAGTGTAGTTCTAGCAAAGAATCAGGTTCTCACTTGCTTGGTCTTTGGTCTGTTGTGCCCATTTGTCCCTCAGGCCTGCTGACGTCTAACAACCTGCCTAACATAAACAGAAAGAGTACTTATAAGTAGAAGGGTGAGGTCAAAGAGAATGTCAGAATGATACAGTACAGCAAAGACTTGATTGCTCTTGACTGGCTTCAAGGATGAAAGAAAGGGGACCAGAGAAGAAAGAACATGGATAGCCACTACAAGTTGAATAAGCAAGGAAGTCCATTATTCCCTGGAGCTTTCAAAGAGGAATGCGGACCTGCTGATACATTGATGTTAGTCAGTGAGGCCTATGTCAGGCTTCCAACCTCTCAAATATAAGATAATGGAATTTTTGTAAATTTAAATCAGAGAATTAGCAGTAACTTGTTTAGTACGTCCCAGAAAAATAACACAGAAACCATCTGCTGAAACTTTACTTTAGCCATTCGACATACTGATTAGTCTGACTAGTGCAAAACTCTATGCAGGTAATATGGACTCTACAAGGGTGAAAAAATATTAAGATCATCTCCTTTAGAAACTTACAGGCCTGTGGTTAGCTTTAGTATCATTCAGGAGTGCTGTGGATTTGTCTTTGCCCTCAGTCTTACTAATGTTCCTTAATTTCCCAGGCTGGGATTCAACTTGTGATTTTACTGCCTCAGTCACCCAGAGTGCTTAGTTTCAAGGTGTATGCCACCCTTAAATTCTGGAAGTAGATGGCTTGTTTTGATTTCACTGCTTCACAGTTGGAATAAATTTTCCTCAAGATTAATCCTGCTGATAATATCAGCCATATTTAATTTAGATGAGATGCTGGAGTTTGAGTCCATGCTGAAAGGAACTAAGGCCTTTGGAGCTTTTAAGATGGAATTAATATATTTTGTCTATGAAAATGACATGGGTTTTTGGGTGAGCAGGAATAGAAAGCTTTGGCTTGAATATCCCTTCTAAAAGTCATGATTTTGGGGTGTTTTTTGGGGTATTTTTTGTTTGGTTTATCTTTTTTCGCTTTTCTGTAGATTGAATTTAGGGCCACACATGGTTGGCAAATGCTTTATCATTAACTCCAGTCCCAGACTTCATGGTGAAATGTAGCTACGACTGTGACAGTAATAAGAGGTGGAACCTTTTAAAGGTGATTAGGCTATGAGTGCTTCATCCTCATGAGTGGATTAAAGCATTCATCACAGGAAATAGGTTAATTATTGCAAGAGTCAGCTCTTTATAAAAGGATAAGTTTGATCTAACTTTTCTCTCTGTCTTTCAAGCATGATTTCTCACTATTTCATGACCTCTGCCAACTTATGGTGTAGCAGAAAAGTCTTTATCAGATACCATACTGTTGAAATTCCCAGGCTCCAGAATTTTAAATAATAAATTGGTTCTTTAAAAAGTTCTGTCTCAGGGCTGGGGATTTAGATCAAATGGTACCACACCTACCTTGGATACACAAGGGCCCGAGTTCGATTCTTGGCACTAGCAGAAATAAAAAAGAATTAAAAAAAATTTTTTGTTTCACACCTTAGTAGAAAAAAGACTAATAAAATACCTGGTTTTGTGATGTATCATAGGTCTTCTCTATTATGACTTAGATCACTCTTAATGAAGAAATAATGCATAGAACACAGTTTCAGGAAGTATTTGTAATCACCATGTTTTCTGTTTCTTGATCTTAGCATCTTGTTCTTTAGGTTCTTAACATTGCAATGCTACCTGTAACTTAGAGTGAAAAACCAAAATGCTAAGGTGTCCTGAGAAATATTGTTTCCATATATACTCATTCATAAAGCCTGTTTCCTCCCATGTATTTATGTATATGAATTTAATTGTTTTATACATAAGTCAGAAACTCAAAAAGGAAATGTGTATTAATCACAAAACTCCCAGTGCTTACATGTTGCTTCAGATAGTTACAAACAAACATCTTTAAGGTTTTCTTAAGCAACAAGATGGATAGGAACTTGAAGATAACTGTGGATTTCATGAGTTGGGAAAGCGAAAAGAGTCATGTAGAAAAGGAAAACTTTTTGATCAGGAAAAATGATAGAAGGTTATAAGTGATATTTTCTCTTGTTCTAGCTTGAGCATGGGATAGATAAACACAAGAGATCTATAAAGGTATGGCTAATCTAAAATTTGGAAAATCAAGTGTAGATTAAATAGCGGCTGATGACTGAGTTCAGTGTTACAGCCACAGCCTTCCATTTCAACAATGATCTATTTAACCCCTACTCTGTACTTAATATGTTCTGTGGGACAATAAAAAAGACCAACACCTAGTTCTCACTATCAAACAAGTTTCAATCTCATGTTTTGGGTCAAATGTCTGTATAACTCTATGCAAAGCCTGATATGGTATATTAGAAGCACAAGGCTGTGATACTGAAGGAGGTGATCAAACTAGCTTTGGAAGGAGTGATGGAAAAACAGAAAAACACAAGTGAAGGAAAATACATGTCAGTAGAGCTAGATGGATGAATAGGAGTTCAATATGAGAAGGGGATATATAGGCAATGTAAAAATAAGCATTGTCACTGGCAAAATGTGAACCTCTTGGGAATCATCATTAATTTGATCTCTCATTCAAGTCTGCCCTGTCACATTGTTTCTACACTAAGATTACCACAGAAGACAGAAGTAGCCTCAATATTAAAGATGGGAATTGTCTTATTTTTCTCAAATGATCCAGTGACTGCCTTCTAACCTGAATGTAAAAGAGTAGGTATGATAGTTAAGAGAGTGCACAAAATTATTTCTGTTACAAGGTTCATTACTTCATCTCCATGGACAATCTGCTCTTTGGGTTTTTGTGGACAATGCTCACTGATAAACAAAAAATCATCACCATGGCAAACCTCATATGACAAAGAGGCCAACCAAATCTGAATCACTGTTTTTAAATTCAGAGTCTTTTGAGAATTATGATGATGTTAAACCGAATAGGAGGTCCCTGAGGTATTTCAGAAATCTCACTTTCTTCATCTTTGAAAATGGAGCATGGAATGGCTTTCCTATGTGAAGTTATGGTACGACTTAAGTAACAGAATATAAGAAAAACAGTTTAAAGTCAAGAATATCTAAGTGTTCAGTGACACAGTCATGTGAAGCTAGTGATGATCCCTCACTCTCAGTTTTTCTTCTCCACGACCTAGACGGGTCTCCTAAAGCAGACTGAACTACGGTTAATGTCTCTCTTGTTATTGGTTGCAGGGATGGGTCAAATGAATATCCTGACTCTAACATATTGGTCTGGCTGTCTTACTCTTGAATATCAGCAAGATTTCTAGAGTAAACATGATTTTATCCAATTGAACAACCAGGAAAATGGATTCTGTGCTGAAAGGACACAGGCATTGGACACTGAGTCTGAGCTCCTCCTGTTCAGTTTATTTCACCAGGTTGCAGTTGCCCCTTATGTGAAGCCTCTTCTTCCACATGTGAAGTCCTCACACCTCTGACAGCTCTCTCACATCTGTATGTCGATAAATTTTATTGTACCTATTGCTACTAATGCAAATGTATGCACCTAAGAATAATAGAACAAAGGACAGTTTATAGCTCATTGTCTTTAAAAGAAGGGGACTGGACTTTAGAAATGGATTGCTTAGATGAACACAAGTTGTACTAAGTTTGCCTCTCAACTGGGCTTGTGACAGCTTTTAGCTATGTTTGAAACACCAGAGAAATTTATCTTTTGTCCCTTGAAGGAAAGGGGATAAATTGATTTCAGTTGTTTACTGGGCAAACTGGCTTGCTGTCTGGAAAACTGTCTCTCTAGATGTATAAAACAGACTTTTTTAAAAACTGAAGACAAGTCCCTTGGCCATTGCTACCTTCTATAATTACAAAGGGCACAGCATTTATCAGAAATAGATATGTATAGTTTTTCTTTAGAAACGTTCTGGCTGAATTGCAGCTGTTTATCATTATTTCTAAATAAAAAGCTCTGAATGAGTTGTGACAACTGCCAGGCAGGTGTTATTTAAATAAATAAATAAATACATACATAAATAAATAAATCAAACATTGGCAGAATTTTGATTACATTTTTCAAAGAAATGTCAGCTCAGCTAGAATAATAATCGGGAACACTAGTATTCCTTAATAGCGTGCACCTGGGTAAATTGAGTGACAGTTCTATGGGGGCAGGTCTGGACCTGTTTAAAGTGTCACTGCTCCAGGATTATTTGGGAGATGAAAGTAACACAAAGGTTAAACACCCTCCCCCCTGTGACTTACCTATTTCAACTTATCTGTTTCTATCTAGTGGTTGATGAATAAATTAGAAGAAACTCAATGTACTGCTTTAGAAGACTAGAGAATAATAACTTGAAATGTAACACAATCCAGTTTTAGACAGAGAGCTTTGTTTTGCATATCTGGGGTGCCATACTTTCTTAACTGGAGCCTGGATTTATCATGCAGGTATTTTTATTAGCATCACTGTTCTATAGTATTTTTTTAGAGAAACAGAGTTAAGTCTTCCTAGTTTGCTTCCTTGCTTCTCCATATGTTCTTTATGTGGTCCAAGTTAAACAAGAGCTATGTGAGAAAAAGTATAACGGCAACCTGGTTACAGAACAGAAACTTCAAAAAAATAATAGTCTGTAAAATGAATTAATACAGGAACAGAGAAAATTGAGGAGTGCAGGGGACTGTAACATTGATTATGCCCAGAGCAGTGTGTAAAGAGTTAATCTGACAATTGGCATGTTTTGAGAACTAAGTCCAGCCCAACCCTAACTTGCCGAGGTCAGAGTAACTCACACCCAAATTCAGTTCAATGACAGTGTTCTCATTACAACCATATATTCTGTCTATTCTGTTCCTAATTCAAGAATGTTTTGCCTTTTTTTTTTTTTTTTTGAGACAGGGTCTCGCTTTGTAGTTCAGGCTGGCCCTCAGCTCACTATGTAGCCCAGGCAAGCCTCAAACTCAGCAATCCTCCTGCCTCTGACTCCCAAGTGCTGAGATTACAAGCATGAGCCGCCATGCCCAGCAGTGTGGTATGTGGTGTTGATTGCTGGTGGGCATGAGTCACCACGCCCAGCATTGTATGTGGTTACCTGGATCAAACTGAGGGCCTTGCACTTGTGAGGCAGGCCCTGAGCTAAATCTCTGGGCCTTTGTCTTGTCTTTTACAAATCTTGTTTATATTAATTTCCACAGAAACTTTATGACTGTACATTTTTGCACATAGTTCTGCCATTGAATGTAGCTCACCTTCACCCCAGTCGATCATCAATAAAAAGCAGTGGCTTGGACTGACCAGTGCCTTTGTTGGTTGCACCAGCATCACTTGTCTGGGCTCCCTGTTTTCTGTCTCTCAGGTTCCCCCTCCCCCAGGCCTGTCATACACTGGGCAGGAGACTGGAGCCTACTGTAGAAGTTTCCAGTAACATTTCAAGGGTACCCGGTTTCCTGTGATGGCTCCAGCTGTATGCATTCCCTTGGGAGGAGCATGAAGACTCTGTTCTGTGTTGAGCCTCTGAATGCCTTACATGGAAATAAAGGAAGAATCTATAAGAAGGAGAAACTTCTATGCAAGATTTAAGCAGATGGCAAATGAGCCATGTGCACTAAGTCTATCAGGGAAAGAACTATAGAGATTCTATTTTAGAGGGTGATTCTTGGCCTTCTACACCTCTCAAATGTATTTGGCAATTTGAATGTATACTGTTCTCTCCTATGATTGTTATTTAAAATTTCATACGTAAGGTGATTTTGGATTTAATTTAAAGGTGAATATTTCAGGGAAAAATGAGTGAGTTTATTATTCACATTTTCCATATTATATTTTTTCAGTTAATCCTGCTAATACCAAAAAATCTCTAAGTCACATATAAGAAATGATCCCATTATGTTTGAGCTTGGATTGGTAAGCTGTTACTGTGAGACCCAACTTGACATAAAAGTAGCCATTTTGTTAAAAAAAACCTCCACTTTGTACCCTGTAACCTCCCTGTGAACCCGGTACTGTCTCCTTGGGAGCTGTCCACCCAGCTGATGCACAGAGCTGCAGATTGTGCTTTTAGAACACACTGTTCTATAGTAACACCTTAGAAACAATGTTTTCAGAATGCTGTCACATTAGTGATAGAATGATCTAACCCTTGCTATTGGCTTCTGTAACTTGCTTCTTCATAGAAACCCTCTAGTAATATGGGGGGGGGGGTTAGTAGATTTTGCGTTTAAGTATTGTGTTTTAGTCTAACTTGCTGCCTACTTCAGCAATGAAGGAAGGCCTCCGCAGGGTAATAAAGCTCTTGGTTGAACTTTAAGATCGTGTCCTGTCCTCAGAGATTGTTTAGGTGGGAGTTGGCCCCAATATTAGAGTGCTATATCCAGTTTAAAGTTATAATTTAAATGATAGTTATATTAATAATAGTTACAATTCATTGAATGGTTTTTATGTACTAGGAATTTAAAGTATCTTTACATAATTGACCTCATTTAGTACTTATTACCCTTTAAAGGGCAGGAATATTTTGTTATTTTATTATTAGAACGTGTTTGTAGTGCATAATGTTTACATTCTTTGTGTGGAGTTGGTACATATATAACATATCTTAATCACTCTTTTTTAAAATTTTTATCTATCGGTATATTGTATATAAACATTATGATCATTCTTTAATTCCATTTCCCTCTCCTTCTTCCATCCCTGGATCCCCTTTCCATTTGAGAAAGACCCATCTTCCTACCTCCTATTATTCCTTATTTGCTCTTTACCTATAATTTAGATTTCTCATAAGAGAATCCATGCTATATTTAGACTTGTCTGATTTATTTAACTTAACATTGTGTTTTCAATGT
Organism: Thryonomys swinderianus; assembly: GCA_004025085.1. Taxonomy (NCBI): domain Eukaryota; kingdom Metazoa; phylum Chordata; class Mammalia; order Rodentia; family Thryonomyidae; genus Thryonomys; species Thryonomys swinderianus. The sequence continues at coordinate 17,182 of PVIC010028823.1, forward strand.
ACATTTATTTTCCTATAAATTACTCAAGTTTATCTTTATGACAGAGTAGTACTCTATTTTGTGTAAAGATGAGGAAACTGAGGCCAAGGAGTTAAATAAATGTTATAATGTAATATGTCCAGAAGAAGGTAAATACACTTTAGAAGACTATTCAGAATTATTAGATAATTTAAATAGAATAAGGAATTGTATAAATGAAATTGCTTTACCATGATAGGTAAGATCTGAAAAGTAGATTTCTAGTCATCTTCAGGTTTATGAAGGAAGGTTATAAGTGAGATGTGCCCTAGTTGGCTTGTTTAGAAATACTAGTAAGAAAAGATAGGCTAATCTTGGAACAAAAAAACATAAAAATGGTGTCATATCCCATAGACAAAGTCTGCAATATATGATTAATGGGGGATGGTCAATTCCACAGGAAGTTATGGGGCTTCAGGCACTTGCTGTAAGACTGGCTCAATTGGAAGAGTCAGGTAAGGTAACTTTTTGAAAGACAGGACACAGAGTCAAAATAGCAGAGCATATTTCTGGTTCCAGACTGATTTGTCTTCCCATTCATTATTTTTGAGAGATACATTTCATAGTTTTTTCATGTTTTAAATACATTAGCTTTGTGATATGATTTAAATTTTAATATAATGTGAATTATATTATTCTTATAATATGCTTTTTGTTTTCTGTTATTCTTACATATATTATTCTTATAAATATTCTTTTTGTTTTTAATAAGTCACTCTCATATCCTCAAATTAATATTGATTCTGAAATAGTAATATCATTTATGAGAATAAATTTTAAACTTTAGGATTAGATATGAGGCCTATCTATCTACTGATTTGTCTTCTTCGACTATACAGCTAAGATAACCTTTGCTTTTGGGGAAAATAAAGTATAGCTGCTGAAAGTACTGTTAGATAGGATAAAAGGGTTTGGCTTGTGATATGAAAACAAGTTCTATGTATTTTGCAGGATATATGTTTAGTGTGCAGCATCAAGGCTAATACTATGTATGAGTTGGGAAATACATAGTGAAGTGAAATCCATTGTTCTTTCATTAGGTACAGTGTTGTTAGATATCAAACAAGCTCCAAAGAAATAGAATTTTTTTTCAGTTCAATTATCATTACCATAACTTTTTAATCGAACTTTCATGAATTTTTCTAGTGCTTATGTGTCCTATCTAGCTGCTTAATAAATCAATTGAACAATGAGATCAATATTCTTCTACCTTTCTCTCAGTTACCAGAGATCATGGGCAGGAATATTTCTATATTAATTATCTAGAAAATTATGTCGGCATTTTAGAAATAATTAACAACAATATAAGTAACTATGCATCAAAAACTACTAGGGTATAACCTTAGATCAACTTTTTGAAAATGCTGTCACATAAAACAGACCTGAAGTTTATCAAAGATCTATAAACTACAAATATGGATAAAACATTTTATTTTCATGTGAAATATGAAAAAAACGCATTTTGTCATCACAGCTGCTTTGTTATATTAGTGATGTTAGGGATGTTAGTGATGTCTAGAGATGTTCTTTCTTTCTTTCTTTCTCTCTCTCTCTTTCTTTCTTTCTTTCTTTCTTTCTTTCTTTCTTTCTTTCTTTCTTTCTTTCTTTCTTTCTTTCTTTCTTTCTTTCTTTCCTTCTTTCTTTCTTTCTTTCCTTTCTTTTGAGACAGGGCCTAGCTTTGTAGTTCAGGCTGGCTCTGAGCTCACTATGTAGCCCAGGCAAGCCTCGAACTCAGCAATCCTCCTGTCTCTGCCTCCCGAGTGCTGGGATGACAGGTGTGAGCCACCACGCCCGGCACTGTGGTATGTGGTATTGATTGCTGGTGGGCATGAGTCACCATGCCCAGCATTCTATGTGGTTACCGGGATTGAATTCAGGACCTTGCACTTGCAAGGCAGGCACCAAAACCACTGAGCTAAATCTCCGGCCCCCATGCACCTTTTATTTTTTTCTCAGACTCTTTGAATGATTTAGTGGCATTCATATTAGCTTCAAAGATCTCCTTCGTGAACTTGTTCTCAATTCTAAGACACCAAAACACCAGCACTCAAGCCTCCCTTACCCATTCTGATATTGAGTCCTATTTCTTGACTCCAGAGTGAATCTTGGAGACACTAGAATATAAACCAGATTTTGTTTTAACTACTTATTACTCCGGATGGGACCCTATTAACTATTATTTCTTTTGTTAGTAGATTCACTATCTCCTTATATAATCTTACACAATCAAGGACCTAGTGCCTCAGAAAAATGGTTCTAAACATCTTACTATTATTATTACTCGGGTAATTTCACCTTTGTCTCACAAGCAAAGAATCCTTATTTTAAACAGTCACAAGTTTCAGAAGGAAAGTGGAATATTCCAAATTTGTTTTAGTACAGTTAATTCCTGCTAAAAGAAATTCATATGATTTATCTTCTAGCTTGATATTATTCAGATACTCAAAGTAATATTGAAACTTGAGTAAGGTAAAAATTTAATACAAAACTGCATGCGGAAAAAAACACTACTTTTTATTAATGTTGGTAAGATTAAGGTCGGAGTTTTTTTTTTTTTTTTTTTAACCATGAGTCTTCTAGGCTGGCAGTTTAAAGTTCATTCTGTTCAACAACTTGTCAGATGCTATGGTAATTTGTTTTCTAGATTGCTTCAGGGTAAGCGATTACATTTTTAGTATGTGAAGGGGTAATGATTATTTTTTAGTTTGAGAATTTAAACATGCCTTCTCTTATATAAGGAAACTTTAGCCTATCACCTCATGTGCTTTTCTAAAAGTGTAAAGGATTAAACAATTGGATTCTTTCAATAAAACATGTAACATAAGTGCCGGGCATGGTGGCTCATGCCTGTAATCCCAGCACTCGGAAGGCAGAGACAGGAAGATTGCTGAGTTCGAGGCTTGCCTGGGCTACATAGTGAGCTCAGGGCCAGCCTGAACTACAAAGCGAGACCCTGTCTCAAAAAAAAAAAAACAAAACAAAAAAAAAAAAAAACACCATGTAACATAGTCTTTTGTTCCTTGCTTGTTTCTAGATTCTTCTATGGGTTGGCTTCTGCAGTTGTTTACATGTCATTATTCGTTTTTATGGTGAGAAATGCTATCAGTTTTTGAATGAGAAATAGAAGGTCATTGTTGGAGCAGATAAAGAAAAATTGAATCACTTATTTACAAAATGTGTTTGTCTCTGTGACAACTAACACTCACTACTTTAATAGCACATTTTTAAAATTAGTTTTTTCACACCATGGCTGTTCTAGCTCCGTATTTTAGAAAAATATAAAAAGAAGAATGGAGTAGTTTTGAATGTCAATTCTATGGATTCTAGTTGCATTTCCTGCCTATTTTCTTTATATCCATGGATTCCAGGTGTCTATCTTTTTGCAAGACTTCTCTTCTCTCTTTTACCTCCACAGTGATTTGTTTGGCAATCTATACATGTAAGAATGAGAAAGGGTCAGTATATATTAATGAATATTGACCTATAAAATCAACTTCCTAGCACAGATGATGATTTCAGTGTTAACATTGCTAAAAGTAGCTCAAAATTTTGTTTCACAATGAGTTTATAGCCACATACACTGTTTCACTGATGAATAGGGCTAGAAGTGTAGTTCTCAACCTTGTTTCACATTAGGATTACTTAATGGAGCTTAAAAAATATAATGTCTGTGTCCACTTCTAAAGACTCTGCTTTAGTGGCCTTGGCTAAGGTCTAGCCATTATACTTTTTGAATTTTCCCAGTTGAGTCTAATGTGTAGGAAAGATTGAAAACTGTTAGGCTGAAGGTTAATAAAGTTCTGAGGATGCCTAATAATTTGTCTGTCACATAAAATTGCTTAAAAAAAAGAAATTTCACAGTTTAAAACTATTAAAGTGAGGTAATAGACTAGCTGGTCAGGTAATTTACCATGCCTCCCTAATTCATTATGATTTCTCCAATATAATGGTTAATTTTAGCACTCTGCCCTCTAAACACATAAAGCCATTGGACTATCTTTAATAACAGAAATATAAAAAGAAACATTCACAAGGAGGGCAATTATATTAATCTGAATTTGAATTGACTAGGTTTATATTTGTATTGTACTTGCCATTGTTGAAGAAGGCTGTTTTTGTTCTAAACTCTTTTAATAAATGGATACTGAATTAATGTCCTTTTGCCATATAACAGCAGTGAAAGGGTTTTTCTTGCTCGCTTTTTGACAGAGAGGAACTGCTAAAAATAGTCTTTTTATGTCATGATCTTAGCTTACATGCATTAGAGATTTTATTCCAGCTTCATGGTATATGGTTTTCCTATAAATGATTTCTTCATAATGCCAATTTCTTATTGAATATGTCGTACGAGGTGAGACACTATTGAACACTCTCAAAGCTTTGAGTGATTTTACACAAATAAACATTGTAAAGTCTCCACAATAAAGGCTTTAATTTTAGTATGTGAATAAATATATGATTTGATCAACATATTTGATAGAATTAGATTAAGAAAAATCATTCATTCATGCAGTAATAATAAAATGTAGAAACAAGCACAGATACCTTACAGATTAAGTGGCTGATGAAGATGTAGTTATAGAAGGAATTAGAGGAAGTTGACACTGAGACCTGAACATTTTCCTATATAATTTTAAGTCAGCCATGATCTGCATGTTCTTGTGTAGTAAAATATTAGCAAGACTGTCAGGCCTAAACAAATTAAGAGACTTCTTTGGGTCCCAGATATACCATGGTACTAGAGTGGAAGAATGGAATGTGGAAAAAATGCTTGATGAAGCCATTGCTAAGCAGCCCCTGGAGTTTAAGAACAGAGTTTCGAGGCCACAGTGGGTGCCAGGTATATTTTCATTGGTGTTGGTCAAATTTCCTTTGCATTCATGTTGACTGAGAGGCTATCAAGGAAAGTAACCATATTAGAGTTGTCCTAAAAGACAATTTATTATAAGAAGACTGCATTTTGGAAAATGGCAAGCCTATGAAAAAGAGATTACTTAGAGGGAAGGGAGAGACCATTATATAACTTCACAGGAGCAGGAGCTGAGCAGGTATCGTGACTCAGCTGAAGAACGTCTACAACAGAATGTGGCAAGTTGCAAAATGGAAACTAAAGAAACCAGAAAACAACCAAAATATTAAAACATATTCCATATAAATATGTGAAGTAGCCAGTATTTAATCACTTACCACAGAAAGGGTATAAGGCGTCAGGCAACTAAGATATTTGGCCTCCAGCCTTTCTTCTTTGTCCCTCCCAGCCCATATCTAGCTCAGAGAAACTAGAGGAAGACTACATAGTGAAATAAAGGAAGAAAAATACAAATATAATGCATAAAGTTGAAAAAGAAATAGGCCATGGGCTTCTTCCTTATAGCTAACCTATGAAACTTGGTTGTGGGACCCAAATTGGGTCATAAGAGAAGCTGTAAATTACATGAATGATAGAAGTTTTAAGTGTAAATCATTTTGGACCTTTTCAGACTTCTTTCTGAATTGTTGTTTCTGGTAAGTTTTTGCTTCATGAAACATATTATAAAGCTGGAACTAATCATTTCAAATTTCTAAATTGTAATTCAGTTTATTTTAAAACTGAGGAGTAAATATGTATCATCTATCTATCATCTATGTATCTATCATCTATCTATCTTCTCTTAAGTCAGTTTTACTCAAATAACAGGTTATTTCAGCTTCCTCAGCTTTCTCTTTTGCTTCCTCTTTTTTTTTTTTTTTTTTTTTTTTTTTTTTTTTTTTTTT
>PVIC010028824.1:0-22952 GCA_004025085.1 Thryonomys swinderianus
TGAGGTTTAAAAATATATCCATATGTCATGCCTGTAATCCCAGCCCTCGGGAGGCAGAGGCAGGAGGATTGCTGAGTTCGAAGCTTGCCTGGGCTACACAGTGAGCTCAGGACAGCCTGAACTACAAAGCAAGACCCTGTCTCAAAAAAAAAATATACATATATATATATATATATATATATATATATATGCATATGACAGATGGCTAAATCAAGGCAAATAACAATATTTTATCTCATATTTTGTCATTTGTGATGGGAATACTTCGTATCTACCTTTTCAGTGATTTTCAAAAATGCAAAACATTCTTATTAACTATAGTCTTCCCTTATTTTAATTTTTACTCTAATAGTACCTATTTGTAGGTATGTGAAGTTTACATTCATCTTGGAGTGTATATACATGGAAATAATGCAGCTTGCTTCTTTTTTAGCCTTTCCTCCTTCCCACCCACCTCCCCCTTCCACCTTTAAACCCTCTGTGTCCATTTTAAATTTTTCATTATTATTTTATAATGAGTTTATGACATACAATGTTTACATTAATTGCAGTTATTGATTTCCTTCGCAGGACATATCTCAATTCTAGCTGATTTCCCTTACCGTTCCCCTCTCCCTCCAAAATGGGTAAAGTGTGGAATCTATGTAGAGGAGAACTTCTCAGCCATAAGGGAGAATAAATTTGAGACATATGTAGGAAAATGAATACACATCGAGACAGGAATGTTGAGTGAAATAGATCAGACAGGCAAGCTCAAATATCCTATGGTTCCTCTTATATGAGAAACTCCAAATCTACATAAACAGCAAAAAAAAAAAACAGTTAATAGGAAGTAGGAAGATAGATCTTTCTCAAAGGGGAAGGAACCAAGAAATGGAAGTAGCGTGCACAGAGGGCATCAGAAGTGGAGAAAAAAATTGAGATGTGGTATGTAAATGTGTGCTATGTACATGTATGACATGTGCTATGTACATATATCCATAATGAATATATCATTGTGTACTATAAACATGTCTTAGTTAAAAAAAAATATTACTCTCAGCACTTGGGAGGCTGAGGTAGGAGGATCACAATAAATTCAAAGCCAGCCTGAACTACATAGTGAAACCCTGTCTCAAAAAAAAAAAAAAAAAAAAAGAAAGAAAGAAAGAAAGAAACCTTAAGAAAAGACTAAATCACTGGTAAGTATATACAACTAGGACAAATGGTAACTTATTTTCTTTTCTTTTTCTTTTTTTTTTTTCGGTACCCAGGGATTGAACTCAGGCCCTTGTGTGTATTTCCATTTTTTTAGAGTCTTCATACTGATTTTCATAGTGTCCATAATAATTTACATCCCTACCAAGAATGTAAAAGACTTCTTTATCCTGCATCCTTACCAGCATTTATGGTTTTCTATACTAATTTTAAGCCTTTATTTCTTATTAGTACATGTTTGCATTACATGACTATTGGATTTCTTGTGGAGAGGTGGTATAAGATAGCATATCTCAGTTCTTTCTCTATCCTCTTTCTTCCTTCTCTACTCCCCCACTCCATCCCTTGACCCTTTTCCTATTTGATCAAAAACATCTTCCTCCTCCCCACTCATATTTAATTTTTTATTTATATTTTATTGCCTATATTTTCAATGGTAGCCATGCTGCCTGCAGTAAAACGGAATCTCAATATGGTTTTCATGTGCATTTTCCTGATAGCTAAAGATGTTGAATTTTTTTCTTGTATTTATTGGACATTTGTACTTCTTTTGAGAAGGGTCTGTTTATTTCATTTACCCATTTATTGACTGTTTTTTTTAACATTTGGTGCTAAGGGGTATTTTTAGTTCTTTATTTTACTATCAACCTTTTGTTAAAAGGGTACTTGCAAAAAAACTTTCTTGTATTCCATAGATTTCCCTTTGGCAATTGTTTCCTTTGTTGTGGAGGAACTTAAGTTGATATTATCTCATTTATTATCTCTTGCTATTGTATCCTGTGTTTTTGGAGTCCTTGGCAGGAAACCTTTGCCAGCATCTATGACTTGTTTGTCTATGAATTATTTGTGCTCTTTTCTTCTAGGAGTTTTAAAGTTTTAGGTCTTAAATACATGTTATTAATCTATTTTGAATAGATTTTTGTAGGTAGTGAGAGAGATAGAGAGAGAAAGAGAGTGGGAGAGAGAGAGAGAGAGAGAGAGAGAGAGAGAGAGAGAGAGAGAGGAGAAAGGGAGAGAGACATCCAGTTCAATCTTTTGCACAGGAATGTAGTTTTCCTGGATCACTCATTAAAGAAGCTGTCATTTTCCCAAAGTCTATTTTGGCCCTTTGTTATGAATTACATTGCTGTAGCTATGTGTGCTTGCTTCTGTTTCCTCTATTTTATTTCATTGCTCTACGCATCTAATTTGTGTGTCTGTAGCATGTTATTTTTTGTTTGCTTTATAGTTTGTTTTGAAATCAGGAATTGTGATGCCTTCAGCACTGCCATTTTCCCCTTTAACTAGTCTATATCTTTTGTGCTTCCATGTGAATCTGAGATTGCTCTAGCTCTGTGAAGACTGCCATTGGTATCTAGAAAATTGGATTGAATCTGCAGATCACTATTGGCAGTTGATCATTTTCACAATATTAATTGATTCATAAGCATAGGAAATCTTTCCATCTTCAAATGTATTATTCGGTTTATTTCCTCAGCATTCTATGGTTTTCATTGCAGAGGTCTTTCATCTCCTTGATTAAATATATTCCTAAGTGCTTTCTGAAATAGCTGTAAATGGAATAGTTTTTCTGATTTATTTCTTAGAGGGTCCATTTTGGCATATAGAAAAGCTATGCATCTTTTATGTTGATTTTGGTGGGGTTTTTAGGGTCTTCTGTGTAAAGGATCATATTGTGTGCAAATAGGGATGATCTAATTTCAGCTCTTCCTAAGTGCATTCCATTTAGCTTTCTTTTCTCTAGTTGCTATGGATAAATCTTGAAGCACTTTATTCAGTAGAAGTGGTGAGATTGGACACTTTTGTTACATTCTTGATTTGAAAAATGTTTTTGTAAAAAAAGTATGATGCTGATTGTGAGTTTGACATAAATAAACTTAGTTATATTTAGATAAGATCCCTCACACCTATTTCCTTTGGGTATTTTACCATGAAGAGGTGTTTAATTTTGTTGAAGAATTTTTCTAGATATACTGACATCATCTTGTTTTTATCCTTGATTCTATTTATTTGTCATGTTTCCTATTTATTGACCTATGAGTCTTGAACCATCTGTGTATACCTGAGATGAAAACAACTTGGTCATGGTGTATGATCTTTTCAACACGTTGTTGGATTCTGTTTGTAAGAATCTTGCTGAGAATTTTTGCAGTTATGACCATCAAGTATATTGGTTTGTGATTTTGTATTTGTCAAGTCTATATTCAGTTTGAGTAATGCTGTTTTAATGCATTAATATGTCTAGAATCACTGAACTTGTTTTAATATCTTGGATCTGTAAATAATGTTACAGTAAATACGACAGTTCAGATATCTTTTCTACATACTGATTTTATTTCTTTTTGGTATATACTCAGAAATAGAATTGCTGGATCATCTGGTATATTTTATGATTTTTTGTGTATTTAGGAAATTATATACAGGGTTCACTAGAGGAATACATTTAATATAAAGTTATATATAATCAAGTATATATAAATCATATATATAAATCATGTATATATAAATCTTATAAGGTTTACAATGGCTGACTACAAAGTCAAGTGTACCAGAATGAAAAAGAGCCATCTGTACGTGGAGTTCAAGAAGATCCAGTTCAAAGTCAAAGGCTGGGAGCTCACTGAAAAGTGCTGTGTGAGTCCTTATCAAAGTGTCTACACTGGATGGCTAAAAATCCGCACTAGAATCTTGGAGACCAACATCCAAAGTCCATGGTAAATAGTTGAGCTACTCCAAAGAAGTAGACATGAGGCTTCCTTCTTTTCTGTATTTATTCCACTTCAGTCTATTGGTTGGTGTCATCCACACGCAGGTATGTCTTCTCTCTTCAGCAAATCAGTTATCCAGATACACTAGAAACTGTGCTAACCTAATCCACTAGGCACTTCTTATTTATACTGATATCACAACTATTATGTCCACAGTCACGAACAAAGATAATTTCATTTTTTTCTTTCCCACTGAGGTGCCTTTTTTGTTGTTGTTTTAAATTGCATGGTCTATGACTTTTAGAATAATGTTGAGTAGAAATGTGACACTGACATTTCTTTTATTATCCCTAGTCATTGAAAAATCTTTTCAACTTTTCTCAGTTAAGCATAACGTCGGGTTTAGATTTGTTCTATATGGCTTTGATGTTTTGAGGTAGAAACATTTCTCCATTGGTGAATATATACAAAGGGAAAAAGTAGAAGCAAAGCTTATGTATATAGGGAATGGGGTTGCATGGAAGGCATGGAAGTTGAAAATAATAGCAATCAAGATATGTCATGTACAGGTGGAAATTCTCAATCATGAATGTGATCATAATGTATTCCTAAACTCAATAAACTCAATAAAGGAAAATAAAAGAAAGAAGTTATTCTTTGCATCTTTTGCTCTTCATTCTGTTAATGTGGTGTGTAATATTTACTAACTTGCATATGTTGAAAAATGTTTGCATCCATGGGATAAATTGTCCAATGTCATAGTGAATAAAGTCCTTTTATTTTACTATTTAACTTGTATGGCTAGCATTTTGCTTAGAGTTCTGCATCTATATTCATCAGCGATATGTCAGTAATTTTCTTCCTATTTGAGCACTGGACTAAGAATAATGCTAACTCCATAGAACTAACTTGAAATTGTTCCTTCTTCTCTAAGGCTTGAGAAAAGACTGAAAATTATTAGTATTCATTCTTTTTTAAAATAATAAAATTCAAGAGTAAAGCAATCAGTCCTGTTTTTCTTTGATAGAGGTTTTCATTACTGATTCAATGTCCTTATTATTAATCTTCATGTTTTCTGTTTTTCATTATTTAAATAGCATGTATATCTGGGAATAAGTCTATTTCTCAAGCTTTTGAAATTGATTAGCCTATAATTGTTCAGAGACTCTTCTGCACATTTTTAAATTTTTATCAGTTCATGATAGCTATGCATGATTAACTTTCTCCTACGTTGTTAGCAATGTACATAATGCATTTTAATTCTTTTTACATCTGTTTCATACTTCCACCTTCTGCTTTCCTCCATTTCTAAGACCCCTTTTCATCTGCAACAGATCTCCCTATTTTCTATTCTCTCTCTTTAATTGGCTCTTTAAAAAATTCATACATCAGGTTTTTTATTTAAGACAAACCATGTAATACTTGTTTGCATCTCTAACATATTTCACTTTACATTATGATCTCAAGGTGCACTCATTTTCCAACAAATGACTCAGACTTATCCAATACATGGCAGACTATTACTCAACTACACGTTTACCAAATTTTCTCTATACATTTCTCTTGGTGGACACATAGGCTACTTCTGTGTTTTAGCTATTACGAGTTGTGCTGCTATAGACACATATCTATTTATAGATATTTATATCTATATATAAATAATTGTAACATATCTTTGACTGTTGTAAGAAGATACATAGAGAATAGCTGTATCAAATGGAATTTCTAGTATTTTAATGAAACTGTATACTACTTTCCTTAGTGATTTTACTAGTTTACATTCACAAAAAAAGTGGAAGTGTTCCTTTTCCCAGAAACCTTGCCAAAATTTATTATTACTTGATTTCATGATCACACCCACTTTTTTTCTGGAACAATATGGAATCTCTGCTGTTTCAATTTTAATTTTTCTCATGATTAAAGATGTTGAACACATTTTGATGCATTTCCCAGTCATCTGAACCTCTAAAGACTGTCTGTGGGGTTTTAATTTTTAATTGGATATTTTATTACAAATGCTTTAATTTTTTTTTTTGAGACAGGGTCTTGTTTTCTAGTTCAGGCGGCCCTGAGCTCACTATGTAGCCCAGGCAAGCCTTGACCTCAGCAATGCTCTTGCTTCTGCCTCAGAAGTTCTGTGATTACAGGCGTGAGCCACCATGCCCAGCACTGCGGTATGTGGTACTGATTGTTGGTAGGTGTGACTCACCACGCCCGGGACTGTTGTATGTTACCAGGGATGAAATTTGGAATTTTATAGTTACCAGGCAACACCAGAACCACTGAGCTAAGTCCCCAAATGCTCTAAATTTTTGTATTTCTTTGTATATTCTAGACATCAGTTAACTGTCCAAAGAATAGCTTGAATATTTTTTCTCCATTTTGTAGGAAAATTAACTCTCTTATTTTGTCTCTCTGTATGTATATATTTACTGTGCTGAATGTTTTAAATTTGATATAATCCTATTTGTTGAATCTTCACGTTATTTCTTGTACAGATGAGACTGTTTAAAGCATCTCTACCTATGCTATGTCTTCAACAGTTTTACCTATGTTATGGCCCAGCTGATTGAGCATTTCTGTTTTAATATTTAGGTATTTGACAATTTTAGATTTTATTTTAGTAAATGGTGAGAGATGTGGGCTTAGGTGCAGTCCTCGGCATGTGTGTAGTCAGTTTAGAAGCACAATTTTTTAAAGGCTATCTTCCTTCTATAGTGTGTTTGTGGACCTTTTGTCAAAAATCAGATATCTCAATGTGTAATATTTTTTCTTCATCCTCTATTCTGTATCACTGATTCATATGTCTGCTTTTGTGCCAGTCCCATATTTGTTTTATCACTATAGTTTTGTCATATAATTGGACTACATGGTCTCCAGCCTCACTCCTCGGGGACAGGATCACTCAGGTTATTCTTGTCTCTAGCTCCACATATATTTTGGATTTTTTTCTAGTTCTGTGAGGAATGCCGTGGATATTTTTATTAGAATTGCATGAAACCTGTATACAGGGTTTGGAAGTATGACTATTTTGTCAGGACCCATTCTGTCTACCCACAAACAGGAGATATGTTTCCATTTCCTGATACTATCTTTGATTTACTTTTTTCAGAGTATTATAATTTTCAGAATAAAGGTCTTTCCCTTTCTCTGTTAGTTTTATTCCTAAGTACTTAATTTTGTTTTATTTTAAATGATACTGTTTTTCTAATTTCTTTCCTATTGAGTTCATTACTGATATATAGGAATACTGTTGATTTTTATACAATGATTTTATATTCTTCTACATGGCTTAATATGTCATTTTTCCATAAGTCTTTCAGTAACATGCCAAAGAATGGTGTAGCTGTGTTAAATGGTATTTTTATGTTTAACCTCTCGTGAAATCTCTATACCTATTTCTCTAATTTTTGTTAGACTTTGTTAAATTGAATACTTTATTGGTACATTTTATGTACCGTTCACAATCACACTCAACATTGGGGAATTTGTGCCAGTATATGACAGAAGTTAATTCTCATTTTTACCCATATCCCTACCCACCCACAACACCCCCCTATATACTTGCTATTTCCTTTTCTTTCCTGATCATATTTATTCTGCTAGTTTATGTTCCTTCTAATAATGTGGAAGGGTTCCTTTTATTCCACTTTCTCACCAGTGTTCAAAGTGTTTTGTATTTTTGAGGGTAGGTACTCTGAAGTGAAACGAAATCTCAGTGTAGTTTGTATTTGCATTTCTTTGATGACTAGAGATTATGAACATTTTTTCATATACTTTTTGGCCATTCAATATTTTTCTTTTGGGATGTATCTGGTTTGTTCATTTGCCCACAGCTTTATCAAACGTTTTGTTTTACAAAAGTTATTTTTTAAAGTTTTTCATACATTCTAGATATTAATCCTCTATTCCAAGAAAAAGACACAAGAAAAAGTTTCTTCCCAATTTGTGGAATGTCCTTATACTGTTATTTCCTCTACAGAAACTTTTTAATTTTAGTTCCATTTTTTGATTTTGGTATTACTTCTTGTGCTTTAGGAGTCCTGTTCAGGAAATCTGTGCCTAGGGCTCCAAGTGTTTTACTTCAGTTTTCTTCCAGTAGTTTCAATGTTTATTGTTTTATATCTAAGTTTTAGGTCTATTTTTATTTTATCTTAGTACTGGGTGAGAGATAGGGATCTAGTCTCAATTTTCAGCATGTGGGTCTCCAGGTTTCTCAGCATCATTTCATAAAGAGAACATCTGTTCTCTGGCAGGTTTTCCATCTTTTTGTCAAATACCATTTCACTGGACAACCCACTTTCCAGTCCATCTTCTATCTTAGACAGAAGTTGTCTTTCTGTCGATAAATTTTCCCTACTCAAAAACAAATATTTCGTTGTAGGTTCTCAGGATTGTTTCTGTGTTTCTTTTTCCATGTAAATACATTTCTGCTTTTCTGCCAGGGACATGTTGTTTTGTTACTGTGTAGCAGAACTTAAAGTCTAGTGTAAAACAATTTCTGTTCCCTATAAATTATCCAGTTTCAAACAGTGTTACAGCAACACAAAGCATACTAAGCCAGCAGAGAATATATTTTTTAATCCCATCATTTTGGGTTTGTGTGTCTTTATAATTGAGTCAATTGCAGGCATAATGTAATTAAATCTTACATCCTCATCCGTTTTGTCATTCTGCCTCTTTATTACAGAATATAATCCACTTCTAATGAAAATATCAGTAAAGGCTTATTTATTCCATTTTACTATTATTTTCTTTTATTTCTGTCTCCTTTTATATCTAAGTGATTTCTCTAATCTATTTTTTGATTCCTTATTCTTCTAATTTTGTACATACAAAGTGAGTTTTGTCTGAGTGACCACATGAGGCTTACATAAAATGACTTACAGTTATACCTGGCAATATTAAGTTGATAATATCTTAATTTTGATTTCAGAAAAATAACATTTACATACTACCCCAACATTTTATGTTTTAATGTTACAATGGTACTTTTTATGTTATATGTGCTTTAACAAATTACCATAAATATTAATTGTTTTATTATAACGTGTGCAAAATTTAAAAAAGGAAACAAAGCTTATGTCTTTAAGTGGTGGGGGGTTGTGGGGTGGCTAGGGGAATGGGAAAATGAGAATTAAATTGTGTCATATACTGGTACAAATTCTCAATATTGAGTGTGATCATGATGTGTATATACAATGTATCAATAAAGATTTTAAAAATAAGTGTTGTATAAATTATCATTGCAGTTTGAGTATTCTGAATTTGATTTGTATTAGTTCTTACCAGGTGTTGTTAGACTTTAAATGTTTTAGTTCACTACCAAATGTCTCTTTTCATCATCATGAACAGCTCTTTCTAGCATTTCTTATAATGCAAATCTGGAGGTGATTACTCTATCAGCTTTTACTTAACCACAAACATTTTTTCTCTTTTCTTCATTTATGAAGAAAGGACACTAACACTCATACTGAATAAAATATTTTTATTAGAGAAGTTTTTATTTTATCACTCTTAGTGTATCCTCTGCTCTCTTCTGGCCAATAGTATTTCTGCTGAGAAGACTAATGTTAATTTATTAGCATTTTCTTGTATATGATATGCTTTTCTTTTCTTCCAGATTCTCCCTGATCTGACTTTGGACACCTTGCTTATTATACTGTGGCTTAGTGTACATTTCCTGAACTTAATTTAATCGGAGAGAGATTTGCATATTCTATACCTGGATACTTTGTATTTCCCTTAATTTTGAATTTTTTAAATTATTGTTTCTTTAAATAAGCTTTATCCATCTTTGTCTTTCTTCAATTCTATTAACTTCTACACCATGAGTGTTATTCTTCTGATGCTGTCTCCTTAGTCTTAGAAGCTTTCTTCTTTCTTTTAAATCATTTTTCTTTTAGTTCTCTATGCATTTCCAAATAAACTGGGTTCAAGTAAATATATTGCTGTTTCTGCTTGATGGAGTCTGCTGTTGATCCTTTTTTTTACATTTCTGATGTTCTTAACTGTATTTTTCTGCAAAAATTCTATTTTATTCTTTCATCATTACAATCTCTCCTAATTCTTCTTTTAGTCATTGTATTTCTGATTTTTAAAGTCACTTTTCTATATTTTCTTGATGCTTACTGAGATTTTTGAAAGTAATTATTTTGTATTCTTTGACAGGCATTTCATAAATCTCAATTTCTTTAAGATCCAATATTAATTTTTGTCTTGCTTGCAGTTTTCACTTTTTCTTGATTTTTTTTGGCCCTGATGGCCATGTGTTGGCAATTGCACTTTTAAGGAAGGAGGGACATGCCACATGCTTGTAATCCCAGCACTGAGAGGCTGATGCAGCAGGATCATATGTGTGAGGTCAGTCTGAGCTACATAGTAAATTTGAGATTATCTGTCTCAGAAAAAAAGTGTGTTATTTATTTGAGCTTTTTTTTTTTTTTTTTTTTGGAGACAGGGTCTCGCTTTGTAGTTCAGACTGGCTCTGAGCTCACTATGTAGCCCAGGCAAGCCTCAAACTCAGCAATCTTCCTGTCTCTGCCTCCCAAGTGCTAGGATTACAGGCGTGAGCCACCACGCCCGGCACTGTGGTATGTGGTATTAATTGCTGGTGGGCGTGAGTCACCACGCCAGCACTGTATGTGGTTACTGGGATCGAACTCAGGGTCTTGCGCTTGTGAGGCAGGTGCTGGAACCACTGAGCTAAATCTCCAGCCTTTGAGCATTTTTTTAATGTGAGTATTGATTGCAATAACCTTTCTTCTTAGGACTGCTTTTAAAATGCCCCAACTTATGTGTTGTACTGGCACAGTTTTTCATTCCAAAAATTAATGTTGTTATTTCTTCCTTGATTCACTGGGGGGTTCAGGGTTTGCTACAAATTTTCCAGGTGTTTATACATTTTCTGTGATTTCTTACATGATTTATTTCTAGTTTCAATCCACAGTGGTCTCCTAATAAACATGATATGATTTTGATTCTTCTATAATTAAGGCATGTGTTGTTGACTAGTATGTAGTCTGTTTGGAAGAAAGTTCCACATGATGCTGAGAAGAATGTTTATTCTATTGTTCAGAAGTGTAGTTGAAATCTGAAATTTTTTGTTAATGTTTTGTTTAGTTGACCTGTTTCTCTGTGAACGCGTGGTATTGCATTCACCCACTGTGATTCTGTTGGTGTTTATTTGATCTTTAATCTTCAGCAGTATTTGTTTTTTTTAATTGAATTCTTTATTGGTACAATTTATATACATCTCAAAATCACATATAACATTGGGAAATTTGAATCAGTATATGCCACAAGTTAATTCTCATTTTTACCCATATCCCTACCCACTCCCCCTCCTCCCCCCTTTATACATGCTCTTTTATTTTCCTTCTGTATCATATTTATTCCTTCCCCTCATCACATTCCCACACCAAGTTTCCTAGTTCCCCTGCTAGGAATATACCCAAAAGAATTTAAAAACTCACATTGGAAAGACAGATGTACACCCTTGTTCATCGCAGCTCAGTTCGTGATAGCTCAATCTTGGAAACAACCCAAATGTCCATCAACTGGAGAGTGGATAAAGAAGATGTGGTTTTTTTTACAAAATGGAGTATTACTCAGCAGTATTTGTTTTATGAAGTTGTCGGCTCCAGTATTTGAGGCATGTATCTTTTTAAAATAAATTTTATTGGTACATTTTAGGTATACATTATGATCACATTCCACATTGAGAATTTGTACCAGTACATGACACATCTTGATTCACATTTTCCCATTCCCCTGCCCTCCCTACAACCCTCAAAACTTACATGCCTAAGCTTTGCTTCCTCTTTTTTTATCAACAGATTTTTTTCTTTTGCTTCTTTACTTTACCCGCCCCTCTTCCCTTTCCCTTTTGAATATTTTCTTCCTATTTCACAACACCTATCATGCATTTTGGCATTCATTTACACCGTCAGTTTCTCATACTAGAGAAAATATATGGTATTTACACATCTGGGTCCTATTTATTTCACTCATGATTATATCCTCAAGGTAAATCCACTGATGCATGTGTCTTTACAAGTATTAACCCTAACTGTTGGATTGTTCCCTTAACTAAACTATATTGGCCTTCTTCGCCACCTCTGGTCAATTCCACATAATTTAATATTTTCAATGTAAATTATAAATAATATATAACTGAATGTTTGTAAATTTTGGCATCTATTCATAGAGGTAATTCATGAGGTTAAAAGTTTGGGAATAGTGACTGACAAAGCTTTTCATTTCCTTTACTGTATTCAATAATGTTGATGATACTGATTGTATTATGTAAACAAAGATAATGTGATTGTTCTGTTCAAATACCTCCCATGGCATGCCAGAACTCAGAACTCTTAAGGACCAGTACAGATCCAAGTAGGACAACCCAGAAAGTAGCCATCCCCTAAGGGATACAAATATTAGGAAAAAAGAGACTTGCATCAAATATTCCCCCGACACCAGGCAAGGAATTAAGTGAATAACATCACTAACAACAAAGGAACAGCAATGAGAAAAAGTTTTAAGAACAGACACAAAGATCACCACCACAGGGGAAACCAGCACAAAGAGAAATGGAGCAAAATGAAGCTCAGTCATCAAGACTCTTAGAGATGGTAACAAAAGCAGATCTAGTGAAATGGAAATCAGAACTGATTTCTCAGATGAAAACACATATAACGTCCACAGTGAATGATATGATTGATAATACTAATGAAGAGATCAGGGGCATGATAGAATCTGAGATAACAAAAGCAAAGGAACCTTTTAAACAGCTTTAAGAGAGTTCCAGGTGATGAAAAATGAGAATGACCATTTATATTTTGTAAGTAGATGGATATTTTTAATATATACGAAATGCTATAGTATAGTTGACTTACTATATGACACTTGTACATCATCATGCATGTGCTTAGAAAACATACCAGAAGGTATTAATTTAAATGACAGGAATTATTGGAATTTTTAATTTTCTAAATGCAACATACTTAATGAAAGACAGTTTTCCCCACAAGAGCAGTGACATTTTAAAATAAAATTAACTATATATATTTAAAGTACATGACATAATGTTATGATCTATATGCAGATGTTAAAATAGTGGTGATAGTAAAGTAAATTAATATATCAATCATATATTTTGTGTCACAGATCAGCCACAATCTGATCATGTAGGAAAAGTTATTAACACAGTTCACCATTATTAACTACAGTTAATAACATCTTTTTTCATGTTATATATTAGATCTCTAAACTTGTTCATCCTACATGTCTGTTGCTTTGTATCCTTTATACTTCCCCTTCCTTTACCTATTCCACTCCTGAAACCATTGTTTTATTCCCTATTTCTGTCTTGCATTTTTTAAAGATTCCATGGATAAGTAATATCACACAATATTTTTCATTCTATAACTGACTTATTTCATGAAAAGTATCTTCTAGTTTCAAAAGTACTGTTCCAAATGTTTTAGTCACCTATTTTTAAAAATCTGTATATTTCCCTGTGTATGTTTGAAAAAAAGAAAAAAGAGTGAGAGAGAGAAAGAGGAGACAGTGAATAATTTTGCAATGAACAGGAGAGAACAGATTTTTTTTTACTAGAAGATTATTTCATTTTTAAAGCCCATACCCAGAAGAAGTATCATGAGGTCATATAGTAGTTCTTTTCAATTCCTTTTGAAAGTATTATATTGTCTTCCATAATGGCTATATCAATTTACATTATGCAAGTGTTCCCTTTTCTACACACCCTCACAAATACAAGCTTTCTCTTAATCTATTTGATAACAAATATCCTAATGTGTTCAAAATCATATCTCAGTATATGACACAATTTAATTCTTATTTTTTCCCTTTGCCCAACCACCCTACAACCCTCCACCCCCTATATTCATAAATTTGTTTCCCTTTTTTTCTTCCTTTTTTAAAATTGAATTCTTTATTGGTACATTTTACATACAGCTCACAATCACACTCCGCATTGTGGAATTTGTACCAGTATATGACATGAATTAATTCTCAATTTACCCATATCCAACCCCACCCCACAACCCCCACCCACTATATAAATGTGCTTTCTTCCTTGTTTCCTTTTTTTATTACCATCATATTTTTCTTCCCCTTGTTACTTACCCCTACACCCCATTTCCCTTTGAATATTTTCTATTTCACAATATCTACCATATATCCTAGAGGTCATTTACATCTTCAGTTTCTCATTCCAGGGAAAGATACAATATTAACAGATCTGTTACCTATTTATTTCACTTATGAGTGTGTCCTTAAGGTACATCCATTTGAGTATAAATGACTAAAACATCATTATTTATGGTAGAGTAATACTCCATTTCATAGGAAAACCACATCTTCATTATCCAGTCTTCCGTTGATCAGCATTTAGGTTGTTTCCAAGACTGAGTTATCATGAACTGAGCTACTATAAACATGGGTGAACATATGTCGCTGTGATATGAATCTTTTAACTCTTTTGTATACATACCTAACAGGGGACTAGCAGGTTCAAATGGGATCTCTAACCCAAGGATTTTTAGGAAACTCCACACTGATCTCCATAGTGGTTGTACCAATATACATTCCCACCAATAGTGGAGAAGGGTTCCTTTCTCTCTACAGCCCTGCCAGCATTTATTTCTGGTTAATTTTGAGATAGCAGCCATTCTTTGTAGAGTGAGATGGAATCTCAGTGTTATTTTCATCGACATCTCTCACATGACTAGTGATGTTCAACACTTCTTCATATGCTTCTTAGCTGCTTTTATTTCTTCTTCTGAAAAGTGTCTGTTCATTTCAGATGCCCATTTTTGATTTGAGTCTTTAAATGGGGGGACTGGTTTCGTTAAGATCTTTGTATATCTAGATAGTGGCCCTTTGTCAGAGAAACTGCAGGTAAAAAGTTTTCCCAATTTGTTGGTTGTCTTTTCACTCTGCCAGCAGTTTCCTTTGCTCTGCAAAAGACTTTTTTAAAAAATTAATTTAATTTATTGTTACATTATATATACACACCACAGTTACACTCCACATTGAAAATTTATACCAGCAGTGCTCGCTTCGGCAGCACATATACTAAAATTGGAAAATTTATACCAGTATATAACACAACTTAATTCCTTATTCTCTTTCTCCTACCCATCCTACAACACCCTGCCCCCATATACAAAAGCTTTGTTTCCTTTTTTTAACCATCAATTTTTTTCTTTCCCCTCATTTTTTAGCACACAACTCCATTTCCCTTTGAATATTTACTATCTCAAAGTCTCAATCATGCATTCTAGAAAGCATATACAACTTCAGTTTCTCATACCAGAGAAAAAATATGGTATTTATACACCTGTGACCTATTTATTTCACTTATGAGTATGTCCTGAAGGTATGTCCATTTGAGTATAAATGATTCAACCTCATTATTCTTTATGACAGAGTGATTCTCCATTTTATTTACACACACACACACACACACACACACACACACACACACACACACACCTTCTTTATCCAGTTTAGACTTGATGGGCATTTGGGTTTTTTCCAAAACTTAGTTAAGACGAACTGGACTGCTATAATCATGGGTACACATATGTCACTGTGGTATGAATCGTGTAATTCTTTCACGTATATCCCCAGCAAGGGAATAACAGAGTTAACTGGGACCTCTACTCCTAATTTTTTTAGGAATCTCCACACTGACTTTCATAGAGGTTGCTTTTTAATAGGATGAGATCCCATTTGTTGCTTTCTTCTGCTAGTTCTTGTGCTATAGAGTTTTGTTCATAAAGACTTTCCTTAATACAATGTCTCCAAGAATTCTACCTAAATTGTTTTGCAGAAGGCTTAGTATTTCTGTTTTAATATTTAGGTCTCTAATGCATTTTGATTTTACTTTAGTACACATTGAAACAGATAGATCTAGTTTTAGTCTTTGGCATGTTAAAGCCCAGTTTTTCCAGCATCATTTATTAAAGAGCTATCTTTCTTCTACTGAGAATATTTGGCTCCTTTGTCAAAGAAAAGGTGGCTTAGTGTATCTGAAATTGATTCTGGATCTTCTAATCTATTATTTGTTTATTTTTGAGAATTATCTGCACAAATCACTTGACTTTTTAAACTGGATTTTTGCTATTGAATTCTATGAGCTTTTTATAAATTTTGTATATTAAATCATTTGATACATGGTTTGCAAATATTTTACCAACCACTTAATTGTGCTTTCATTTTTTTGATTGTTTTCTTTTCTCCATGGAATCATTTCAGTATGACATAGGCTTAATTATTTATTGCTGGTTATTTTTAGCATGAGTATTTGCTGTCATAGCCAAAAACCAAGTCAAGAAAATTTCCTTTGCAGCTTCTTCCATGAATTTTGTAGTTTCAGGTCATATTTTTAGGGCTTTTATCCATTTTGAGTTTATCTCCGTATGTGATCTAAAGTAGGATCCAATTTCTTTCTTCTTCATATGGAAATCTAATTTTCTTGGTGTCATTAATCTTTAATTGAATTATTGGTACATTTTATATATTTTATATACAGCTCACAATCACACTCAACATTGGGAAATTTGTGCAGTATATGACACGAGTTAATTCTCGTGTATACACATATTCCTACTCACCCTACACCCTGCACCCCCTATATACATGAGTTTGTTTCCTCCGTTTTTTTTTTTTTTTTTTTGAGACAGGGTCTCACTTTGTAGTTCAGGCTGGCCCTGAGCTCACTATATAGCTCAGGCAAGCCTCGAACTCAGCAATCCTCCTGCCTCTGCCTCCCGAGTGCTGGGAGTACAGGTGTGAGCCACCATGCCGGGCACTCCTCCTATTATTTAACCTCACAATTTTTCTTTCCCCTCATTACTTACCCCTATTTAAGTCTGTAACTCACTTTGATTTTAGTTTAGTGCATTGTAAAAGATATACATCTAGTTTTAATCTTTGGCAAATTGAAACCCAGTTTTTCAAGAATCAATTTTTTTCATGGCCAAACAAATTTATTAATTTTTTCCTATAAACATTCATTTTTCATTTTAAAAAATCTAGAATTAAATAATTCTCATCCCAAGTCTGTATACATTATGAACAACTTTCAAATAAAATGTATTACTGATGTAACATTCAGGTCCCCCTTTCAATATAAATGATTACATAATTGAATTATGATAAGTAACTATTACAATTTTTGTAATCTTAGCATAGCTTGAAATAGAGCAGTCATGTTGCATTTCATATTTTAGACTATTCCCCCCTCTTCTAGCAGCTATGTACCTTTATTTGTTGTTATTGCAGTCTAAACCCAGGAATCTTGCATCCATGACAGATGCTCTACCACTAAGTTACAGGTCCCCCCCCTTTTTCATTTTTATTTGAAACTGTGTCTCAGAAAATTGTCTAAGGTGGACTCAACTTGTGAGCCTCCTGCCTGAGACTCCTTAGTTCCTGTAATTACAAGCATGCACCACCGTATCCATCTTCCAGCTATAGACTCTATAAAAGAGCCAGATCTTTGTCTTCGTCCTCCATCTTAAATACCTGCACAGTATGAATGTTGTCCTATGCTTCCAATATGTGGTAGCAGCACTACACCTCTGCTTTTGTCTTCTGAAATTATTCCTATGTGAAATGTAATTGTTCTCATATTTACTATATTCTCTCTCAACCTAGATATATCATGCACACTGCTTTTAGTGGTGATTTTAAGTAAAAAAGCATAGGAAAAATTCAAATAGAACAAAGTATTTCTTAAAAGATTAAAGTCCTGGCTACCCTGGTTATACATGTATAAAAAAACAAATACAATTTAGTGGGTGTAAAAAACTATTTTCCTAAACATAGTCATTTCTGCAAACAAGTTAAAGGAGAAAAGTTCTCAAATGAAAATGCTCTAATCTATCTTCAACATGCACAATTAAGTATTTCAGGAATAAAATAAAAATTGAACTGGTGTAACTGTAAGAATATCCATCTATGAGAATAATATATGAAAGAGAAATCAAAGATTAAGGCTTTTATATCAAATATAACCTCAAATTATCAAATTTAAAGAAAGTTGTCAACCATAAGAAATTGACTTGACAATAAATATTTCAGAGTGACTAAAAATGAGAACTTTCAAAATCAACCTAAATGGCGTGTGTGTGTGTGTGTGTGTGTGTGTGTGTGTGTGTGCATGTGTGTGATTTCTGGAATTGTTTCTGCATCTTCCTATCTGTTCCATTTATCCTTGGGTCTCTCTTTCCCAGTACTATGATGTTTTCATCATAGTGGCTTTGCAGTATAGTTTGAAGTTGTGGATTGTAATACCCTCTGCCTTGCTTTTGCTATTCTAGGTCTCATGGTTCCAAATGAATTTTTGAATTGTTTTCTCTAGTCCTGTGAAATACACTGTCGGTATTTCAATTGGGTTTAAAGTGAATCTATATAGCAGTTCTGGAAATGGGGCCATTTGCATTATATTTCCTCCTCCTACCCAGGAGCAAAGTAAGTCTTTCCATTTTAAAATATCGTCTTTGAGCTCATTATTTTTCAGCATGCTATAGCTTTTAAAGTAGAAGTTTTTACTTCCTTTGTTTTATTGATACCTAGATGCTTCTCTGTTTTGATTAGAAGTAGCATGAGTGAGCACCCTTGCCTTATACTGTGTCTTAGAAGAAAAGTTTTCAGGTTTTTCTATTCATTGTGATGTTTGTTAGAGACTTTTTAAAATTGGTACATTTCATTAGTACATTATATATACACATCACAATCACACTCCACATTGCCAATTTATACCAGTATATGACACAACTTAATTCTCATTTTTTCCCTTCCCCTACCCACCCTACCTCCCCCACCCCTATATACACAAGCATTGTTTCCTTTTTTACCATTAATTATTTTCTTTCTTCATTATTTACCCATACACCCCATTACCCTTTGAATATTTACTATTTCACAATATCAATCATGCATTCTAGAACACATTTATAACTTCTGTTGCTTATATCAGAGAAAATATATGATACTTACACATCTGTGATATTTCACTTATGAGTATGCCCTGAAGGTATGTCCACTTGAGTATAAATGATTCAATCTCATCATTCTTTATGGCAGAGTAATGCTCCATTTCAGTGATTTTTTTTAATAAAATGTTGGGGATTTTTTACAATTGGCCTTTATTATATTGAGGACATTTCACTCTGTACTTAAAGTGTTGAGAGTTTTCATTACAGACATGTGATAGCTAACTGTGTCATTTTAAGTAAGGAATGTCCAACTAAAATGACTCAACACAGTTCTTCCTGTGGAAGATCCACCCTAGGGAGGATTGTTGCCAGCATGGTAGAAAAGGAAAATTAAGAAGGGAACTTTTCAATTCGATCCCAATAACCACATACAGTGCTGGGTGTGGTGACTCACGCCCACCAGCAATCAATACCACATACCACAGTGTCAGGTGTGATGGCTAACGCCTGTAATCCCAGCACTCAGGAGGCAGAGACAGGAGGATTGCTGAGTTCCAGGCTTGCCTGGGCTACATAGTGAGCTCAGGGCCAGCCTGAACTACAAAGCGAGACCCTGTCTCAAAAAATAAATAAATAAATAAATAAAATATAAATAAATAAATAAATAAGGAGCTTTGCTCACTCCTCTTAATTTCATTTACAAGTATGTCCTGAAGGTATGTCCATTATGTATAAATGACTCAAACTTATCATTCTTCAAGGCAGACTAATACTCTATTTTATAGAAAAGCCACATGAGGGGTAAAGAAAAACTGTGATGGTAATAAAGGGAAACAAAACTTATGTATTTAGGGGGTGGGGGTTGTGGGGTGGATAGAGGAAATGGAAAAATGAGAATTAAATTGTGTCATATACAGTACAAAGTCCCAATATTGTGTGAGGTCATGATGTGTATATAAAAGTACCAATAAAGGGCCGGAGGGTTAGCTCAGTGGTTCCGGCGCCTGCCTCGCAAGCGTTAAGGACCTGAGTTCAACCCCCGGTTACCACATATAATGCCGGGCGTGGTGGCTCACGCCTGTCATCCCAGCACTCGGGAGGCAGAGACGGGAGGATTGCTGAGTTCGCGGCGGCTTGCCTGGGCACCATAGTGAGCTCAGGGCCAGCCTGAACTACAAAGCGAGACCCTGTCTCCAAAAAGCAAAAAAGAAAAAAAAAAAAAGTACCAATAAAGATAAAAATTTTTTAAAAAGAAGGGAAGTTTGTTTCTTTCTTTGGAGGAGTGCCACACTTCCCCTTCACCTTGGAGGTTGTCTCCTGGCTTCCAGGGCAGACTCTTCCACTTCCAGCACAGACCCGTATTACCTCCTCATTCAGATTTGCATGGGACAGTACAGCGAGCTCCAGGTCTCTAGTGGATCCTTCAACCTCCAGTGTGCAAACAGGTCTTTTAAGCTTGAAGGTTCTTAGATATTTGTAGGCCACACATTAAATCTGTTTCTCTAGTAAGCACTGACTGATACAGGAAAAATTCATTTTTGTTCAATACTTTTTCCCCGCTAATTGAGATGAAAATGTGGTTTTTACTTTTTGGCCTGTCAATGTTATGTATCACATTGATTGAATTCCCTATGCTAAACCAGACTAACATGTCCAGAATAAATCCTACCTGGTCACAGTGTAAAGTATTAAAGCCTTATTCAATTCAGTTTATTAGTATTTTATTAAGGGTTTTTCATCAAATTTCTCTTATATTGTCTGGCTTACATATTAAAGTGATGCTGATCTCATAACTGTGTCAGAATGTGTTCTCTCTAGCTCTATCTCTTGGACAATTTTAAGAAAATTATTTTTTTTCTTTGATTATTTGGTAGAATTCAGCCACAAAGCCATCTGGTCCTGAGATTTTTCTTTGGAGAAAAATTTTTAATTACTATTTCAAATTTTTGTTATTTATCTGCTTAAGCTTTCTATTTCTTCTTGATTCAGCCTTTATGTATGCATTTCATCTAGTTTAATCAATTTGAGATGCAATTTTTATTCTTCATATAAAACCTTATGATATTTTTAAATTTCTGAAACATTTGATGTTTGGTCATATTTTTCTCTTTTTTGGTATAACTAAGTGAAAGCTGACTTTGGTTATTTTTTTTAAGAAATGAGCACTTGCCTTTATTGATTTCAAATGATTTGAATATTCTGTTTGATTTATTTCTTTTCTGATCTTTGCTACTCTTTCCTGTATTAACAGTAGATTTCATGTGCTTTTTCTGGTTCCAAAATAACAGATACCAAGTAAAATCTTCATGAGCTTTTTTATTATTCCTTTTTGAAGAGATTTATAGAGTTTTAGTTAGCATAAAATAAATGTATATATTTAATTATACAATTTAACTTCTGACATTATATATATCCATGAAACTGTCTCCATAACAATAATGATGAACAAACCCATATGCCCAAGGTGTTTATTTGTATTTCTTTGTAATCAAACCATCTTGTTTCTATCCTACCCATCTCCCAGCAACTATAGATCAGATTTTCTCAAATGTTATGTAATTTAAATATGTTCTTTTGTCTGACGTTTTTTTACTAAAAGTAATTATTTCAGATTTAAATCAGATATGCTCTCTATAGATGGTTTACCAATCTCCATTTTTGTTTTCAAGTCCTTATCTTACAGAGTAAACCAAACTCAGCTAGAAGTGCAGGGTCAGCCTGAACTACAAAGCAAGACCCTGTCTCAAAAAAAAAAAACTCAGCTAGAAGTGGACTAAAAACTGTAACATAAAATCAAGAGTGAAATTGCTACATGAAAACAGAGAGAACTCTCCATGGTCTGGGCAAATGATTTTTTGGATATGATCCCCAAAACAGAATACAAAATAAAATAGGCAAATAGGATTATATCAAATTACAATAAAATATCTTGAGGAAAGAAAAATAAAAAAAGAAAGAAAACCTGTTTTTTTTTCATTATTCAGTAAACTTTATTGGTACATTATATACACAGCTCACAATCACACAAAACATTGGGTAATTTGTACCAATATGTGATACAGGTCAATTCCCATTTTTACCCACATCCCTGCCCACCCATCCCCTCCCCACCCCCTATATACATACTCATTTTTTCCCAAATCATATTTATTCCTTCCCCTCATTACATTCCCATACCAAATTCCTTTTGGATATTACAGAAACTATCTAGAGCTCCTTTACCTCTACAGGTACTTATATCAATGAAAAGATCCGGTATTTGCATATCTGTGTTCTATTTATTTCACTTATTAGTGTGCCCTCCAGGTGTCTCCATTTACACATAAATGAATCAATCTTGCCATTCTTTATGGCAGAATAATACTCCATTAAAAAAAAACAACCACATCTTCTTTATCCAGTCTCCAGTTGATGGGCATTTGGGTTGTTTCCAAGATTGGGCTATCACGAACTGAGCTGCTATGAACAGAGGTGTACATCTGTCTTTCCAATGTGATTTTTAAAAATTCCTTTGGGTACATTCCTAGCAGGGGGATAGCATGGTCGAATGGGACCTCTAGTCCTAGTTTTCTTAGGAATCTCCACACAGATCTCCACAATCGTTGCACAAGTCTACAATCCCACCAGCAGTGGAGAAATGTTCCTTTCTCACAGCCTCAACGGCATTTATTGTTGGTTGATTTTGTTACTTTGCAAATTTGTACTCCAAAAAGATGGAAAATCTAGAGGAAATGGATAGATTCCTAGAAACATATGAACTTCCAAAGCTGAACGAAGAGGATAAAATAATGTTAAACAACCTGATATCAATCTGGGAAATTGAAAATGTAATAAAAAACCTACCAACAAAAAAGCCCTGCTCCTGACGGCTTCACTGCTGAATTCTACAAAACTTTTAAAGAAGAGTTAATACCAGTACTTCTCAATCTCTTTAATGAAATTGAAAGGGAAGCAGTACTCCCCAAATCATTCCTTGAAGCAACCATCACCTTGATTCCAAAGGCAGGGAAAGATCCCACCAAAAAAGAAAACTACAGGCCAATCTCTCTAATGAACACTGATGCAAAAATCCTCA
>PVIC010028825.1:0-22957 GCA_004025085.1 Thryonomys swinderianus
AAAAAAAAAAAAAAAAAAAAAAAAAAAAAAAAAAAAAGAATTAAGCAACATAGTGCTCATTTACATGGGCTGTCTTTAAAACATTTGTAAAACAAAGTGCACAATGAGCCATAAAAATAACTAACTAAAGCAAATGAAAGAACAGAAGCGTCTCAGCAATGTAAACCAAGATATAAAAACTTTTAAAACTAAAACTCCATTAACACTAATAAATGCCAGTGGAGTAAGGAGAAGGTGGAGAGAAAAAGAAAGCTATCAGTGAATTTGAAGATAAAACAATTGAATAAGTACTTGAAAAGAACAAAATTAAGCAAGCAGACGAAGGAGTACAGCATCAGAGGAAAGATCTACATCAAAGATCTAGTATTTACCACAGTCTCAGAGACATCAGAAAAATGGTGAACTTTAAAATATTTGAAATAATAATTGTGGAAATGACAACAAATTAAGCAAAATGCATAGGCCTAAAGAGGCACCAATGGAGTATATTGTGTATATAGTCAAAGAAATCCATACAAGATTGACAAAAATCTGAATATTAGAACAAAGGAAAAAATCTTTTGTAAGACAGTAATATCTCATTCAAGAAAAAAATGAATAATTTGAATTATAGTAGATTTTAAAACCAAAAAATCAAAAAAGAAGATTGCAACTCTTTTTAAGTACTCAAAGAAAGAATTGACGTCCAGAATGGTATACTCAGAAAAATTTTTTTCAAGCTTAAGAGAAAACTGAGACTTTTCTCAGATGAAAAACTAAGTGTTTTTATTTTTTATCACCAAGGGGGTATATTTACCAACAGCTAAAGTAAGTTGGATTAAAAAAAAAGTAATGACACAAATTGGCCCTTGAAACAAAAATTATAACATTAGCTCTTATAGTTCTCAGTGTATGTAGAAAAATAAAATAAATTGTATTATGAAAGGTAATGTTACATTTTATTTAAGTGGTAAAATATTAATTCCAGGATTCTGTGTTGTTATGCACACACACACACACACACACACACACACACATACATAGAGAGAGAGAGAGAGAGAGGGAGGGAGAGAGAGAGAGAGGGGGGGGAGAAACTAATAAAATTAGATGAGGAGGTATACTAGAAATACTATAAATTCACAGTAAGCCAAAATAAGGAGAATAAGTATATCATGGTAGTCTTATGACCTCACAGATCAATAAACATTACATTTAAGGGATATTATGACTTTGTATATAGATGTATCCCCAATGTGTCATGTTCTTATGGGTGCAGCTTTTCAGAGGTGGTAGAATCTAGGGTGTGTCAATGGAGATTAAGGATGAGTGATAGCAGAAGTACTGGACTAATTGGTTTGTATAGTTCTGGGTGTGAATAATGATTAAAAAGCCCACCCTGGTGGAGGTGGCCTCATCCAATAGGTTTGTATCAGGATAGAGGTCCAGGAGGCTGCTGCTTACAGTTTCCTACCTGCCCTTCCATGAACTATTTTTCTTCTGCTGTGATACCATAGAACCAGCTGACTATAGACTGAAACCTCTACAAACTGTGAGCTAAAAGAAGTTTTGAACTTGTAGCTATCAGATATTTTGTCCCAGCAATGAGAACGTAACTAAAACAAGTAGTATAATTACAATAATTAAAAAAAACACAAACACATTGGCAGATGTATTTAAAAAAAAAAAACTATCTGATCCAAGAGTTGTGGTTCTTGGCTATAATCTCAGCTACTCAAGAAGCTGGGGCAGGAGGGTAGAAAATTCAAGACCAGCCTAAGGAACTTAGCAAGAGTGTCTCAAAATAAAATTTAACAATAAGTGTTAGGTGACAGAGCAGTGTTTAAGTGCTTTTCTAGTATGAACAAGGCAAAAAATAAAATTTTATATGAATTTTAGTACGTTCCCTACAAGAAACTCATTTCAAATATAATAATGTAAGTTTAATTAAGGTATATAAAAATACTTGGCATGCAAGCATAAAGAAAAATATAATTATAGAAATATGAGATAAATTAGATGCTAAAGCAAATTATATGAAACATATAGAGATGTTACATAATAACAAAGGAATATACCAGAAAAGATATTTGAAACATCTAAGTACCAAATAACAGAGATATACAATTTATGAAGAAACAATATACAGAACTAAAAAAGAGAAATAGAAAAATCCACAATTAGAGTCCTCCTTATTACTGTATTGATAACTAATAGGAAGTTTTAACAGAAAAAAACTATAAGGGCCTACACAGTTCTTCAACACATCAGTTCCAATCACACTTTCCAGAGAACTCAGAATACAAATTCTCCTCCAGCCTCAATAAGCACATATACCAAGATATGCTATCTACTGGATCATAAAACAAAACTTATCAAATTAAGAAAAAAAGTAGCAAAAAAATCAAACTCAAATCAATAACAACAAAAATATCTTCCAACACTTGAAACTAAATTACAGTTTTGGAGAAAAAAACTATGGATCAAAGGAAGGTCTCACTGGAAATTTTTTTACATTAAACTGAATAAAAATGAGGGCACAAAATACATGGGGGGGCAGCTTATAACTGTTCATGGCATAGAATGCTTACATGACACAGCACTAAAGGCTTACATTCAAAAAGAAGGAAAAATGACTAAAATTAAGTATCTAAGCTTCCATTTTGTCAGTCTTCAAAAGAAAGAAAACAAACACAGGTGCATCAGAAAAAAAGATAGGGACAAGAATAGAAATCAAGAAAGTTGAAAATTCTGATGTACGTTAAAATATGGATACTACTCTTAATTTAAAAAATAAAGGAACAGGGCCAGACATGTAGCTCAGTGGTTCCAGCACCTGGCTAGCAAGCACAGGGTCCCTGGTTCAATCCCCAGTAACCACATACAACAAAGGGCGTGGTGACTCATGCCCACCAGTAATCAGTACCACATACCACAATGCCAGGCGTGGTGGCTCACGCCTGCCGTCCCAGGACTCAGGAGTCACAGGCAGGGAGGATTGCTGAGTTTGAGGCTTGCCTGGGCTGCATAGTGAGCTCAGGGCCAGCCTGAACTACAAAGCGAGACCCTGTCTGATAAACAAACAAACAAACAAATAAATAAATAAGGGACAAAGATTGTATGATTCCTTTTACATAAAATATTCAAAGTAGTCAACTTCAGCAATTTGACTTTTAGTCAACAATAATATGATTTTCCTGCAGCTGAGGGAGGGAGAATAAAGGAAGCTATCGCTTAAGAGGCACAGAGTCTTCACTTGAGAAAATAAGAGCGTCTAGAGATGGATTGTGGTGATAGTTGTATAAGGCTATTCATGAACTAAGTGCCATAAGATACACTCAAAAGTTATTAAAAGGATAAACTTTTGTACGCTGTGTATCTTACCATGATTTAAAATATAGAATAGAAATGAAGGCTGAACAAAAATACGGGAGATCAATGACACAAGGAGCGTGTTCCCTTTAGAATTTCAGAATCATTGATAAGATTCTAACAGAAATATTGTGTGAATGTGTTTGCTCTCCAAAACTCATGCTACAATTTGACATTGGTTGTAACCGTATGAAGAAGCAGAAATCAAAGCCTGTACATGTCGTCACCCTGTGATGGGGCTTCTTTTCGTGGAAATGGTTTCCCTATGAAAGGATGAGTCCGGTTCCCTTTTGCTCCTCCACCATCTGTTCTCCCATGTGCTGAGTTAGTAAGAAGTCCCTTACCTAAGGCCAGCATCTTGATATTGAATTTCTCTGCCTGTGAGCCGAGAAACTTCACTGCGAGTCACCGGTCTCGGTCATTCTAATATAGCAGCACAAAATTGAGAAATAAAAAAAAAAAAAAAGAAATGTCAGGAATAGAAAAAGTATATCACTATGGATATAGCAACCATCATAGAAGGATGGTAATACATCCCATTAAAATTAATTAATTAATTAAAAATGTTAAAAAAGTATCTAGCAGAAAAGGGTATTCTAGACACAGGTAAGACAAAAGTTAATATTCTACAGAACATTTGAAAGCTTTAGTAGAAACAGTTGCTCATCTATGACAGAAGAGGATAATTCTGGTTTAAACATGACATCAAGAGGCACTGGCTTCCTCTAGGAAATAATGCCCAATGTAGCAATAGACACGAGCAGCAAAGACTAACATAACTATGGTATCTAAGTTTTATTATAAAGCATAGTTCTGAAAATTAGAATGAAGTTCAGCAAAGTGTTTTGGCATTACCTTGCTTGACTATGATCTGATGGATGGCACAATGAATATAGGTGAAACCTGCTGTTCTCATATAAAACGAATCTTTAGTTCTCTGTGTTTACAGCGTGAATCTGCACAAAGTACATAACCCCATATGTAATTGTATCCACTTTGAGCCATAAGAGGGAGCTTGACTCCATTATCTAATTTTCTTCTAATAGTGACAGTTAAATTAATGGTGCATAAAAAGAAGGTCCAAAATTATTTACCCTAAACTGTGAAAAACAAAGATTGTGACTGATGAGTTTTTAAAATGTGCCTTTAAATGCATTTCATACTGCAAAGAGTCCAGATAAAAATGATGACATTGAGTCTGTCTATATTGAGTCAGAAG
The DNA here is from genome assembly GCA_004025085.1 of Thryonomys swinderianus. Lineage (NCBI taxonomy): Eukaryota > Metazoa > Chordata > Mammalia > Rodentia > Thryonomyidae > Thryonomys > Thryonomys swinderianus. Next base: position 4,568 of record PVIC010028825.1, read on the forward strand.
CATCCATCCACTCTTAATGAGCTGAGTTTGCAATACAAAAATTAGTCTTTCTAAGCTACACAGTTCCCAACTTTACAGTGAAGCTGTCCAATGAGGTATCCTTGGTCAAATTGCAGAAATTCAGCCATCAAAACTCTGCTGACTATTCTAACGCAGCAAGGAATTTGGTGTTACCAGCCCATTGCTCTTTAGAATCTGCACTGCCAGCAGGAGCGCGATGTGTTTTTTGTAGGTAAAGTCAGCAATTGTAGCACTAAAATGCACTGAGGAGCCAATAGCAAAGTAGCTCTTTTGAGACCAATACTGCGTTTGAATGTCATAACTTTCTGCTCCCTAAGCAGAAGTCAAATCTGAAAATCAACATGAGAGGGAAATATTAGAAGAATATATTGTAGCATCCATAAATTTCATGCTTACCTGACAATATATATTGTCCTTTACCTATAAAAGAGGAACCTAAGAACTATATATGTATGTAAATATGAATTGCAAATATTAATATACGAATCCACCCAATGCATCTGTCTAATATACATGATCATAAATCCCCAATATGTAAGAAGTGTACTCTGCCCATGTTTTTATACCCCAAGCTCACAATAACGATAGAGTCTAGGTAAAAATAGTGTAGTATTCTTGACTGTGATTTGTGATAGGCACAAACAAGTGAACAAATAAACATAGTGCTAGAGAATAATACATCATTGTTATTTAAATAATAACCCAGTACTAGAAACCGACTTCATATACATATAATCCATATAGTAATACACAGTGCTAGAACATGAGGGTGAACCTTCCATTTAATATGTATTACACCTGAGTTAACTTCTGACCAGCAGCCACAGTGGATCCAGAGGATGGTTGAAGGGCTTCTTCTCCTTCCTACAGAATCCTCGCTCATACTCACGGGCACTCCAGGGGCTCGTACGTTCGCTGAGCTTTAGAAACACTCCTCGGACTTGCAGATTCTTCCAGACGCATATACGGGGGATGGTCCCTTTCTTGCCGGAAGCACGTGAGTGGACACACCACACAATATACGGCATTGCTTCCTGACTTGAAAGGAGAAGGTTTACAGTAGAAATTAGCAATGGAGCACAAAATAAAGCTTCAGCTAAGGGAATCTTTGGTGCAAAGTTAGGGCCGACATGAAGCTGAGCGTGTTATTAGTACGCACGATCCTCGGGTTCTCTGGCTTCTGGTAGCGCAGCCGTCCGAGGTGAGGAAGTTTCTGCCATCAGGAGCCCCAGGGCACGCTCTGGCCAGCGTCGTCCCGGCCTCCTTGAAACCTGTTCACCACGGCGGCAGCTTCTCTGCCCAAACTTTGTCACTTTTCCGTCTCCTCCGTGTTTCTCCCGCCACTCTTCTTTACCCCGTCGGATACCTAAGGACTGGACGGTTTGCTTTATCTCTGGTTAATTTAGCGGTTCCGTCGTGTGTTTGCCCCTCAAAATACCTCAGGAATTACCTACCTTCAGTGACATCACTTGAAACACTTATTAGTTCGGTTGCTGTTTCTCTTGACTGAATTCGAGTTACTATAAAGGTCGATCAGCCGGGTTGGCTCATTACGATACCAGGTGTTAGTATATTTTTTTCATTGTATCATGCCTGTTATTTTGTAGAAGTTGTAGTTTTTATAGGACTGAATGTTCCTCTGTGGTGTCACATGTCAAAGCACCAGATATACTTTAATACTCTTTGCTGTCTACTTATTACAATAGTAAGGATAGCAAGAAGAATACAAAATAATATTGGACATTTATTAAGCATTCATCTTCTTGCAGACACTCTAAGCGGATTTTCACATTTAGTCTTCACCGGGATCTCAAACTGACACTTTCGTGATCCCAGTGTGATGGACAAGGAAATGTAGGCAATTACACGTCAAGTAATTTGTTTAAAATCACCTAAAGAGGAGCTGTGACATTGTAGTTCAACCCGTTTTTGCTGAGGACAAAGCGGTCAGACCCCACGGCCTTGCTTTCCCCAGTCTTCCTGCGTTCCGTTTCTCTTGTTCATTTTCGCAAACCGCCGGGCTCTTTCTCAGGCAGCACTGCTTGGACTTCAGACTTTGGCAGTACAAAGGCAAATGCTCTCTACCCTCAAGACTGTTCTGCTTATTTGAAAGAAATATCAATTCAAAGAGAACCATGTAACAGAGAAATAGAGTTTGGTATGAATACACTTCTACTTGACGTATATTGGGGACAAACAGGACTAAGTGACCTGTGTTTTGTGAGAACACCAGGCACCTTGCGGGGAAATGAAATTTCATGAACATACGAAGACAGTGGTGGAGAACTTGGGAGGGGGGACCTTCCAAACAAGGGAGTGGTCTGTAAACATGGTGGTTTTGGCGTATGAACAAAGGAACCCAAATATCAATACGGCTTTTCTTACACGGAAATAGCTGCATTCTTTTCCCTCTGTTCTTCCTCTCCGAGCCTCGTGGCCCTCTTCCTTGCTATCAGACGGGCTCTTTCTCTCCCAAGAAGCAGCGTCCTGCATTAGATGTATGACCAAAAGTAGGTTCATGCTATGGATTCAGTTCGCGTTTTGGTAAAAGGAACAAGACTATAAATCAAGCTGCCGTCTCCATGTCTGCTTTCCTTGTGATCTCTGTAGCCGCAGGGATGGTCCCCTTCCTATGTAGCCCCTTCTCTCTGTAGTCGCTAAACCAGCTTGCTTCTGGAGCCCAAGCGATCTACAAAGCTCCTTCCTGTCGACCCAGTCTGGCAGACCCCTCGCGGGCCAAGCAGCTGGTGTGTCAGCAGAGCGCCTGCTGAAGGGCTGCCCTCGCCACCGGGCACCAGCCCTTGTTTATCAAGTGACGCTGCGACTACAGGAAGTGTCTGAAAACCTCCATGGTCGCGGTTCCCTCACACATTCCTGGGAGTTATGTGAAGAATAGTATAAATCCCAAGCCCGATCTAGACGACAAGACTTTTCTTCTCTTCTAATTTGGTCAGAACGCCTCTTCAGTGTTCAACAGTGTTTTGCTAAGGACCTCTTGTGGACACTTGATTGGTAAAAGTAGTCCAACCTCAACTGCCCTTCTACTATAAATAAGAAAATTTCGTTTCAGAAAATGCTAATTCGTTGAAGCAGTGAGTACGTCTTGAGTTTATTTTTGGCTAATGGGTTAAGATTCAGACAGCATAGTCTTATCTTGCTTTCATGACATGATCAGGAAATCAACGTTGGCATCAGTTATTTAAATGGTAAAACGAAAGAGAAACCAAAGTTCTCTTGTAGATGTTCTAGTGAATAAATGCTGACCCATAATGTCCACTCCTGAATGATCCAGTTTCTCACGAAGGATGCAATTAATCAGTCTTCTAGAAGTTTCACAGTGACCGACATAACTAAAGGTAGGGCTGAATTCTTCTTTTTTTATCGGTACATGTTATAGGTACTTAATATATACACATCACAATAACACTCCACATTGAGAATTTGTACCACTATATGACACAACTTATTTGTGAAATGACATCTCATTTGTGAAATTGTAAATATTCAAAGGGTACTGGGGTTTAGGGGTAAATAATGAAGAAAGAAAAAAAGTGACAGTAAAAAAAAAAAAAAGGAAACAATGCTTGCGTACATAGGGGCAGGGGAAAGGGGAAAAATGAGGTCTGAATTCTTTTCTCATCACCAGGCACTGAAAGTGATAATATCTACAAGGGTCACTGGAGTAAACAGAAGAAACTTGGAGTGATAACTTGCCTCAGGCCTTGCTGCCTATGAGATGGGAAAAGTGATACCTTTATGCACTGGACATGTATTGCACCAGTGTGTTAGAGCTCCATCTGGGCATGCTCTATGCCATTTCAAAAGTCTAACTTTCCATAAAAAAAAATCACAATGGACTATTTAGTCACCTTTAAAAAATATTAACTCTCAAAACATCTTTTCTTACATATATTATGTGAGTTTTAGGAAATCAAGTGCAACCAAAGAGCCAAAACACCAGAGGAAGCAAAATATCTGAAAGGTACCCTATGTCTAGCCAAAAGCATTATAAATAATAGATGTTCAATAAAAACCAGTTGACAAAGTACACCATCTGCTCTAGTGATTTCTTGTCTTATTCTTTTTCCTTTTTTCATAGATAAAGTTGCAAGTGCCCTTCAAACGCTGACCCTAGAGTACCCCAGATGACTTCGGGTGTGCACCATTTACCCTGCACAGACCCTGCTTCTCCTTTGTCAGTTATAGCCGCTAGTTTAAGTTGATATTTATCAGATATATAGAACCTCATTTTTTTGTACATAGCTCTTTCTCCTTGTGCCGAGCATCTGTGACAGGCACTGTGTACTTCATGTCTCTGAAACATCCTTCCTTTGTTTTCTTTGCTAAACCATTCACTTGATATTTTGTTAGAAGTGCCAGGCTATTGCCAACTTCTGGCCAATGAGTTATGAGCAGTGTGCTGGATAAGAGAGTCCCTGGGAAATGTGGTGGCTTTCTAGCCAGGAAACCAGCCTTGGCTTTCTGCCTTGAATGCAATGTGGACATTATATGTTCAGAGCCACCACAATCATTCTGAAGTCATGAGAAAAAAACGCGAGCAAAGGGCAGAAACCCCACTGCAAGTTTTGACCTTGTTAAGTAAACAGACTTTCACTAGCAATCTCAACCTCTAGAGCTTTCCTTAAATGATAACAGGTAACTCAAATCTTTTACTTTCTCTTAGTCACATTTTCTGTTACTAGAGACAAAGTACATGATGATTAATGGATGATGCATGCTTGTACGGCCATTATACCATTTCTCTACAACCTCCCATTACTCTTATGATATTACTCATTTTAGAATTCTCCAAATTGTGATGGGTGGATGGGTAATAAACATAAATACTTCAATTTAACTCAACAAATGTTTACTATCTCCCTCTTCCATTAGACAGTGAGTTAATCAAGGACAATGTTTTATTTAGCCTTGCGTATCTGGTATTTTAATGAAATGTACAATGGATGCTCAATAAATTGATCTTGAATGACTTATATTTTCTTACTATATAAGGCATTATGTTAGAAGCCAGAGACATAAATGGGAATGTAACACACTAATTTCATTTAATGAAGCATTTCATAATTTAGACAATGTAATAATTTTGTTCTCTAAAACACTGAGTCTATGTCAGCTTCATCTTTGCAGGTCATAAAGTCCCCAGTATGAGGTCTTACATCTCTAGGGGCCTCAAAGTTCAGCAGATTTTAATAAATACCTGTCGAATCTATGCCTTGTAACTGGCCAACTCACTATCATGTTCGAACTCTACTGCAATTACCTGAGGAATTATTGTCCTTCTGCTCTATTTGTTTGGTGTGTGAGTCCATTTGTGTTGTTCTAACAAATATAGCAGACGGAGAAATTTATAAATAATAGAAATATTATTTCTTCCAGTTAAAGGAAACACACTGCTAGTGAGAATGGGAATCAGTATAGTTACAGAAAACAACAATGAGCATTTTAGAACAAACAAGAAAATTAAAAGCAGAACAGCCATAGACTCCAACAACAGATATGTAAATACAGTATCTCTTCTCTGGTATGAGAACCTATAGATGTAAATGAGTTCTAGAATGTATAACAGATTTTGTGAAATAGGAAATATTCAAAGGGAATGTGGTAGGGGAAAGAATAAATATAATTTGGAAAGAAAAAGAACTTGTACATAGGGGCTGGTGGGTTGTGGGGTGCATAGGGATATGGGTAAAAATGAGAATTAACTCATATCATACACTGGTACAAATTCCCCATTATTGAGGGTGGTTGTGAGCTGTATATAAAAAGTACCAATAAAGGTTCAATTAAAAAAAAGGATGTGAAATGAGTTAGGAAGTAACTTCAAAGCTGCAACACCTTGGAGACCTTAGAGTCGGCCTAGAATCAATGTCTGTGCTGGATATGAGGCATCAGTGCATCAAGAATTAAGCATTCACTACATGGGTTTCTACATAAACTCTGTGTGTCTTTCACGCTTATTGCTCTTGGCCAAACCCACTGACCTTTCTGGCTGGGGAAAAGTGAAGCTAGAAGTTACCCAACAAGGGCGGGTGAGCAGAAGTAGTTTAAAAAGACATTTGACGGCACTTGCTTGTGATAATAAAAAGGAAAATAAGTTGTTCCCACCCAAAGATGATTGTACTTGACAAGCAAAGCTTGTGGCTTATTAATAATTAAAAATATTTCTGTGTTCTGCTACTGATGGAATATTTAATCGCTTGTTCAGTCAATACCGGTGTACCATTTATTATTCATTAAAGATAAATGCAGTGTAATGGCCTTGAATTGCAATGTGTTACATTGAGATTATAAAGGGCACAAAAAGTTGATTTATTACTTAGGGATTGATTAAACTTCTCCACTGATCCCAATGATTAGGGTAACCCATCCAATCTCTACAGTGACTCAGAGTTTAATAATAATAATTAATAATAATAGTAACATATTGGTGGCGATATGTGGCTAGCTCGGTTCAGGGTGCTCAGGACAGAATGGAAGTGAGGCTCCGCTTCAGGGTTTCATGTGAGTTTCCCGGGAAGGAGCTGAACATCCCAAATCCACACCCACATTTTGCAGAAGCCTTGGCTTCAACTTCCTGGCGCGATGCTGTCCCCGGCTCTTGCTTTTAGCACATATCATGTGGGGTCATCGCAGCGCAACCCAGATTTATTTTAAAAACTCTGGGTTCAGGAGCCTATTTCTCCTCCCTTGGTGTGAGTGGTGTTTTCAGGGCTTTATGAATGATTCATTTCCCCGTCTTCCCAGGTCCTTTGAGTTTTATGCTCAAATTTGGACTGAATATGAAGCGGGGATAGGCTTTTCTTTAATTCTCATTCTGAGCTTTTTCTTGCCCTCTGCAACCAGATGTGAAAGCTCTCAGCTGAGAAATAACTTCTCCTTTCTTTTTGGAAATGAAACGGTCTTTTCATCACAGCCTGTAGATGCCACTTGTATATTTTAAAGGCCTTTTAGTTTTTTTTCAAGAGTTGTCAAAAAATAATAGGAGAAAGAAAGAAAAAAATAACTATTCTAAGTAGATGTGGACTCCAGTATTACTCCAGTGAAGTCATGTTCTGTGCGTAGCACAGTCACCGAGTTTCAGTTTCGGGCAGATTCTGTTGCCTTTGAGAACAGATGGACTTGAGCCACACAGGACTCAAGAAACAGGGCTGCTCAGGATCCTGTGGCATTTAAAAGCATAGTAACAGCTGTGATAAAGACATTTATGTTTTAGTGCACAGATGATTGCATTTTTATCCCTTTCCATAAGGACTTGTTTGTGTGTTTTCAAAAGGAGTTGAAATAGCTTAATACTTGAGGAAGTTACACCAGGAGGAGAGTCACCCAACAGTCTTCAAACTGACCACAGTAGCTACTGTAACGTGAGTGACTGTATCCTTTCAAAATTCGTGTATCAAAACCTGACTCCTAAAATGATGATATGGAGAGGTGGAGACTCTGCTAGGTGACTACAAAGGTCCTGAAGACTCTGTCCTCATGAGCAGAATTAATGCTCTTAAAGAACAATCGGAGGGACCTGCATTTTCCTCTACTCCTTCTGCTATGTGAGGACGAAGCGAAGAGACCTATCTAAGCAGAAAAGGCCTTTAACGGAGACCACATCTGCCAGTGCCTGCACTTTCAGTTTCCAGATCTGTGAGAAATAAAGTTCTGTGGCTTAGAAGTCATATATACAAGGTATCTCTTTGTTATAACAATAGGCACGGCCTCCAGTAGCGACTGTGACACCACAAATCCAAAGATGAATAAAAAATTCTTGATGTTAAGTCCAATATTGAATGACTTCGGCGTACCAAGCATCATCCTAAACCAGAGTAGAGTATGTGGAGACAAGAGTTTCAGTGGAAATCAGGAAGAAAAGCAAACGAAGGTGACGCCTCATTTAAAACAGGCCAAATTCTGACAACAGTAAAGGACCACAATATAAAGTCTTCCAAAATAAGACAAAATGCAAAAGTTATGATTTTTGTTGTTGTTGTTGTTTGATTTAGGAAGTTGTAGACAATGTAAAGTATTTCATCCTCTATTACCTAAGAGCTTATTAAGGTATAGAGCCTGAAGCAGATCTAGCAGGAAGTTGCTTTATTCTATTTTCAGTAGCATTTATTCACTTTTTTCTAGTTCTTCTTTTCCCAAAGGCATGACAGAAACATGATCATTATTCTGCTTTCATCGAAGAAAAGACTATGAATGGCTCAAGACATTACATTCGCACAGTGTTTCTCTAAACGCTTGGGTTTGCTTTAGAAACGTGTATCTAATATGCTCAGATATGAATCAGGATGCACTGAATGCAATTTACTCAGAAAGATTCAATTCTTCATACTGCTCCCGTCTCCCATATTCTTTTACTCACAAACAAGTTACACCAGCTGTCTAGTTTTGTGTTGTTAAAATCATCAGTCATGTACTGGAACTGATAACTCAAGTTCTTTTAAAGAAATTTAATTTTGAAATACTTTTTTGGGTTCCAAATATTTTCTGGCCCTTTTCGAGCCCCAGTGTGTGTGTAACTTGACCTGTTCCCCTCTCAGAGATAATGGTATTGTGTTTCAAAGATCAAATTCATTTGGTGACTTTCACTTTTTTTGTTTTTATTAGTAGAGAAACCAGTATCATGACATATGATGGGGACCATTTGAGGAATTGTGCACATTGCATGTCAAAGGGAAGAAAGGAAAAAATTTAGTCATCAAGTACCCTTTGGTGATTGATCAAGTGTTTGAACCCCAGAGTATATTTCCTGCTAGTTCTGGGGTGCACACTTCGGCCTTGAGTAGCAGACCTGGCTTCTCATGCAGCAATACCAGGAGACCCTCAGGAGGGCCTTCTGCCCTGTGCTGTCTTGTAACTCTTGGGTGGGTCCAGTCCACACCGAGGGTCAGAACAAAGAGCACAGGCATCAGAAATGATGCGTGAGTCATGAAGTATGGAGAGTGTGATATTCAAGATGATTTCGAAAACGTTAGTGAGATGTGGAGCTTCTCTGGCATGGGAGAGAACCGATTTTACTCTAAATATGTACAAAATTTAGTGTGGGTTACTAAGTAAGGTGATCATGTGGCCTGTTTTGTGTCCTCCAGAGGCTGTTTTGTAATTCTTGTGGAGAATTTCCTATCTAGTAGTGAAACTGGAGAATTTCCTCTCTAGTGTTGAAAATGGAGAAGGTCTATTTTGGCAATAATCTGCAAAATATGGATCATGATCCAAATTCAGTTTCTGCTTTTGAAAATAATTTTTTTTTTTTTTGAGGCAGAGTCTCGCTTTGTAGTTCAGGCTGGCTCTGAGCTCACTAAGTAGTCCAGGCAAGCCTTGAACTCAACAATCCTCCTGTCTCTGCCTCCTGAGTGCTGGGATTACAGACATGAGCCACCACGCCTGGCACTGTGGTATGTGGTATTGATTGCAGGTGGGCATGAGTCTCCATGCCCAGCATTGTATGTGGTTACCAGGGATCGAACTCGGGACCTTGTGCTTGCGAGGCAGGCACCAGAACCACTGAGCTAACCCTCTGGCCCTTGAACATAAAATGTTATGGGAATATAGCCACACTGACTTGTTTGGTATTGTTCTGAGATCCTCTGTACTACCAAGGGGGTATTTATTGATTGCAACAGGGATCATAAATTCTGTAAAACTGATATTTATCTGACCACTCTAGGAAAATCTGTTTAACATGGTATTGGAATAATTGCACAAGGTAGTTTATGTCACCACTCTGTCCAGTATCTTTCACAATTATCTGATGTCTTTATGATATGGTATTAGAATAGCACTAACATATAGTAAAATTTGATTTTGAGCTAAAATCTTTAAAAATGCTATTTTCTGTACAACATTCCTATCTTACCCAAAACTGGACAGTATGCTAAGAAATGCAACTAGTGTTTCATATACACGCAGTGTATTAGCCTTATTGCACTATTTAAAAAAAACACCAAAGTCTCAATAGTTTATAAGAGCAAATATTTCTCTTCTTTTTCATTACTTGCCAGCAGTTGTAATAAACTGCTGAAATTCTGCCCCATGGGTTTTCTCATTTTGGAATCAAAGCTAAAGAAACAGCAACTACTTGGCATGTACTCCTCCTCTGGCGGAGCTGAACAGCAGTGTCTTCTGGGGATTCTCAAGGCTTCTCAAGTCTCCTGCTGTAATGATGCATGCACTACAACTGGCCGTATTCCACTGGCCACGATGGCCGCTTGGCCAAACCCAACCAACATCAGAAGCGTAAACATGCAGTGCTCTGTGGTAGAGATGCCAAGGGAATCTCTCTCTCTCTCTCACACACACACACACACACACACACACACACACACACACACACACACACACACAACTGTGCTGAACCCCTCTGACAAGAAGGGTTGGAGAGGTCATCGATGTGCTAGCTATCAGTGACTTCACTAAGCTTTTCCTCTGCATTTTTTGGCCTTGTTCGCGACAGTGAAACCCAACCAAGTCAACGTGTGTCCGTAGCCAGTGGGCTCAGTGTTACACTTTGTCAACAGGGGTTGCTGACGTGATGTTGACAGGCCATTCTGGGAGCAAAGGGTTTTGCCCTTCCGAAGGTTGCCATATCTAGTAGTACAATAAAGGATGCATGTCTAAGTCTGGACCTCAGATAAATACTGAGTGAGAGAGAGAGAGAGTGAGAAAGTGAGAGAGAGAGAGAGAGAGAGAGAGAGAGAGAGTACATCTACCCTGAGTATTCTCTTACACTAAAAATGCGTTTGTTGTTTATTTGAGATTCAGCCAGCCGCACAGCCTGTCCCGGCTGTGTGTCCCCGTCCCGGCTCTGGTGAGCTGGCTCAGAAATGAACCGGCAGTCGGAGGATCCTGGAGTCGTAAGGCTCAGAGGCAGCTGCTCGCGAGGCCCACATGCCTCTCGCACATCATTTTCTCTCTACACCGGCTCCGACGAAACCCTGGCAGCTTTCCTCACCAGCAACAGGATGTGTCTCTGTGATGCGCTGGATGGCACATCCATTCCAACGCCTCCGAGTCTCTGCTTTGAGAGGCGAAACTCACGAGAGGAGAAACTTACGAATAGTTAGTTGGCTTCCAGGATTGTTATTCAACATCAGCGTTCATAGTCACACTCTGCACTTAACCATTTATATGCCCACTAGAGTCTTCCATTACGCTTTCCTCCTACTTACTACGTCACTGTTACAACATTTTCACGTTTAGATTCCTGCGTGGTTTCTGTGTTGTAGCTATGAAGTGTACAATAAAGTGGAGACAATCGTGCAGTCCGTCACAGAAGATAATTTAATCTTCAAACTACCCAGTGAAAAACTACTTCATGCTGTGATGTCTCCATCAGTACTTAGCTAACACACATGCTGACAGATTCACGACAGGGAATTTGTACCCACATAAAACACCTCTCAATTCCTTTTTTCCCCATTCCCTTCTCCTTCCCTCAGCTCTTCTTCTCCTCATTTACACAAACTTAGTTTCAATTTTTTTGTCCATTCTCTTTTTTTTCCCTTTTCCCTTCCCCTTGCCTTTATTGAACTTTACAGATCAGAATCTGTCTTACAGAACGCAATTACTGTAGTGGATGAAAAGACACACACCTAGCAAAAAAAGGAGAGAAAAGGCGTCTCATGTTAATATTTTATACATTGAATTTTCCCTGATTACCATTTTAGACCTTAGGTAAAGCATTATTTTCACAGCTAGTCTAAATAATTAATATTTATAACTGTAAAGATCACCTGGTGAAGTGGAACCTGCCTCTTTGGTCAGTGCCTACTAAAAGGGATTTGTTTACTGCTTCAGGAGCTGAGCTTCCCTGGGTTACAGGTGGAAGACGGACTGCATGGACTATTAGCAGAAAGCTGGTCTTTCGAGTTCCATAAGGTTTGCACCAAACTTCCTATAGTGAGTTGCTTAGACCCAGCACTGCAAAGTGGGGCCTTATCTAGACTCAGGCCTTTAAATTAAAGGGGCAGTTAAATGAATGGGAGACCAGTAGGACGGAGGATGAGTCCTATCCAACGTGGCTGGTATTGAACAAAAGGGGAAATTGCCTAGGAGGATAGCATGCATTTCCTTTCTGATGTTTTCCTAGTGAGGGGGAGAGACAGCACCGTACTTCTACTTTGGTTCTTCTTTTATTAAGACGCACAATTTATAGTTAAATCTGCCAACGTTGTGCCTGCAGCATAGATCCTAATACCTTAGCAGATCCACACTCTGATATGAAGATTAGTAATTTTTACAAACGTGGGTCAATTTCCACACCTTTGCTATTACAAACAAGGGCTATCAACCAGAGACACAGACTTCACACAGTAGTTGGTTAAAAGGGTAGAATTCAGTTTCCCTCCTGGTATTAGTGAATTTCAACTCTTTGTTTAGGGAAATCCTCATGTGACTCAACGAAAAGTGTTCTCAAAGTGTATCTGCATTTTTTTTTTTAATCCTGAGGCCATGCTTGGTATGAGAACTAGCTTGTTGGAAGCAATAGAAACATTCAGCAGGTCACAGGTATCTATTGGATTCACAGCTGCCTTGAAATCAATTACCTGAAACTGAAGTGTTTCTCAAGACTCAATAATGTGATAATTACTCTTAATTGTTTTACTGTGATTATTTTCTCCCTACCTGTTACTCGGATCTTAGTAAGTGGACTCTCAAATCTAAGAAGAGCTTTAAAAAGAAATACCAGATGTGAGAAGATATGAGACATTCAGTTTATTGTCGTGGGTATTTTGACACACTTAATAAATGGGTGAAACCAATTAAAAGTCACACACACACACACACACAAACACTCTCTCTCTCTCTCTCTCTCTCTCTCTCTCTCTCTCTCTCTCTCTCTCTCTCTCTCACAGGATTTCTGATTACCTTAACCTAATTTTGTTACCTTCAGATTCACTTTAAATAATGTTAATCAGCCAGGCATGGTGGCTCACTTGGCAGGCAGAGGCAGGTGGATTGCTGAGTTCGAGGCTTATCTGGGCTACATAGTGAGCTCAGGGCCAGCCTAAACTACAAAGCGAGACCCTGTCTCAAAAAAAAAAGTTATTCTGCAATAAAAATGTTACTATACACCATTAGTATTAGAGTTTAATTCTGCTGGTTTCCGCTTAATTCACATCTTTTTCTTGCACAGTTTTTCCCTTATTAAAATACTTTATTTTCTTTTTTATTGAATTTGTGTGCTATTTTATTGATATAGGAAACTTGTTTTTTATTTTCTAACTGAAAAAATGTACAGAAAAAAATTAAAATTATCACTTTTTTTTTTTTTGAGACAGAGTCTTCTTTGTAGTTCAGCCTGGCCTTGAGCTCACTGTGTTGCCCAGGCAAGCCTCAAACTCAGCAATCCTCCTGCCTCTGCCTCCCAAGTGCTGAGACTATAGACATGAATCACCACACCCAGCAATATCACCATTTTAATGTATTTGGTTTTTTAAAAAAGTAGCTCTAAAAAGATGATTATCACTACTAATGGGAGTGTCAATTTGTGAAAGAAAAAAATGAAAAAAATGGAGATATTTCTGGCTGTATTTACTTCATTTATATATATATTCACTTATATATATATTAACTCTACATTAGCTTTATTAAATTTACTCTAAAGATTTACTTGAATAAGTAAAAATTATATATAAATCACTTCATCATTACTGGTAAAGACATTTGATTTTTAAACATATTTTTACATATTAAACTTTGCAGATATGAGCTTTGTAGTTACAGCTGCTCATATTTGCATAAAATATATTTGGAAGTATCCATGATAAGCATGTAAAAGGAAAAAATAAATAAAAGAATTTTTATTTTCCATTCCACTGTGATTGTTGATTTTGCAAGCATTCAAATATTAATTAAATTTAGAACTACTACCATAGATCAGTGGTAATGCACTTGCCTAGCATGAACGGGGGCCCTATATTTGATCTATAGCAGCACAAAAAGTAAATTAAATAAAATTTAAAAATAACAGCAACAATGATCATGTCTCACCACAATAGTGAGAAGAGTTGTAACCTTCTATGACACTGAATATGTACTGAAAGGTTCTATCATAATATGATTGTTACTATCCAGTAACAAAACCAATGCCCAAATTCCTCTCTCTCAAGTCTAATATGGCGACTAAGCAAGGCATTTGCTCTAATCTTGTGCTCGGAGAAGGTACACAGTGTAGAATGTTCAGGGGTGACTTTACACTTGTTCCAAATTGTAATGAATGCAGTGGTCTTCATCTATCTTGCTTGTTTGGTTCCCCCGGTGTTCAGCGTTTGTACTTTCAGAATGTGCTGGGCAAATTCTGGTGGGATAAACTGTATGAATGAGAAGAGATTCCCACCATCCTGAAGAAAGTAGACATGGTTCTATTGCATGCTTCAGGGTCTCTTGGACACTCCTTACCTACCAGTAATTAACTTCCCATCATGCTTCCTGTTCAGTGTGGCATTCTGCAGGCACTGGCTGCCCAGAGGCTACCCTCCTGCTGCTGATAAGACATCACCGGTTTCACTTAAGAATATTGTCAGTAGGTCAGGCAGGCTGTGGTCAAGACAGAAACATTAGATCCTCATTTTAAAAATTAATGATTTCCTATGATTTTAACTCTTAAATAAATAAAGCAAAACACAGAAGAGATACTATAATAATGATACTATAATAAAAAGGACATTGCAATAGTGCCAGCTATAGGCTTGGGTTTACTCTCTTATAGAACTGTATAAATCTTTCTCCTACTTCCCAAAAGTAGTGAAGACATAAGCCCAGGCAGATATTACTCATTTCTTTTCACCCCACTGCTATGCTTCTTGGCCTTTCTAAGCCTTTGAAGATTTTCTTCCCCCCTTTACCAAGAATTTCTTTCCCTTCCTACCTTCTGAACTCCTCTGATTTTTCAAAACATACGGTCTTCTTGGTGGAGCCTTCTGAGGTTAGGTCCTCTGTGCCTTCCACAGAATTAACTCCTCCTTTGTTGGTGTTGCCTCCATTTAAACACAGTCTCATTCCTGCAGGGGTAACACAGCTGCATTTATATGTGTCCGTAGACCCGAGGGACACATCTCCTTAAATATATACATGCATTTTAATAAAAGACATGATTTGGGGGCTTATACATTGGATATTTTGAAAAGAAATATGAACTTTAAATATACAGTCACATAATTTGAGAATTTTGTGATTCCTTTTATTTAAAAATCCACTTAACATGGCCTTGAGACTGTGCGGGCATTGATGTATCAGCCAACTATACCTGTCTATCACTACACGTACAGTTTATATCCTTATGTGTATATGTACATTGTGCCTTTGTCCCACAGCCTTGAGAATCTACGAAGTGTTGTTCATATATAACAAGGGGTGTGTCTTCAAGAGTCTTTACGTGCTCCCAACTACATTTCTCTCCTACAGAAGGAAAAGTTTCATGACCGCTGACTGGGGTATGTTTATGAAAAGATGGGATCCTGGTCTACAAATGATCAGAACACACCAATGGATTTTTGCTTGTGGCCCTTACTTTGTGGCAGCTATATTGTGATATGTGCCTGGACCCTAATTTGGGGTTAGCCCAGAGACTTATTTATTGAATATAATCTGACTCACCAGAGACCTTTATTTCCTCTAGGGTGCAAACTTGTTAGTTGAAGCTCATTTGCCACAATTTCTTGTGTTTTATTTTCTTTGAGAACACTGCAAGGCAGACAAGTGACATGGTCTGAAGCTAGAATCTGCTGTTTCTGTGCTCTTTATCATAATATCCTCTTCTAGTATACCAATCCCCCATACCTTTTAAAATATAGGTAAGCCTAAAGAAAACTCTCTTTAGTAAGTGTTAAGATGGAATATATAATTTCTTTCTTGATACCTCCCTGCTGTTTTTTTAAATTAGGAAACTTCTGAAAAGTTTGAATTGACATGTATACCTTGAGGCTAGGATTGTTATTGGAGCTTTTCACTGTTCATTAGGTCTTTGGATGGAAAAGCTTAGGGTTTACAAGTACAAGCATTCTATGTGACAGTATTAGTATTAGTGGGATCAGAATGTTGATGTGTAAGGTAGACGTGAAAAACAATAGACACAGAGACTCTTGTAGTGTACATTATGTATTAAGGAAATTTTCAAATCCTTTCTGAAGGGTTTAAGCTTTCATAGTTGAAAACCTGAATGATGTTTCAGATTCTAGAACAAAGATAACAGGCTGGTTATTCATCGAAACCACTGTTTGTAGACAATTTGCAGAGCTGAATCCTTTGTCTTTTTAATACCTGGAACAAATACAAGAGGATATTGTAATTGTAATGTCGCAAGTGCTTTTCTTTCTCCTTTGATGAGGAAACAAAAATAGTTACAATTATTTTTCCCAGGAATCTAGGAAATTTGGCTCTAAGATTATGGAGGGAATTTTTAACACTAAAATTCAGACTGAGGAATCTTTAAATAAAAAATATTATTCTTTATATGGATCATGAAACTAGGTTGAATATGAAGGCAAGTGCTATTTAAGATTTTTGATTTGTACTCAGTCCCAGAGGCTTTGACAGTAGTGATGTTTTATCCTGAAAAGATATTAAAAAAGTCTTTAAAAAGCTCCTCAAAGTGACTTTAACAACAAGCAAGCTGATCTAGTCAACACATTTTAATATCAAACCACAGGGATAAAAGAAAGCTCTTATGCAAACATCTAACAAGACACTTATGAAAAAGTCGACATGCAAAAATAGAAAATAAAAATATTTCATAGGCAAGAAATGGCCTTGAGACACTGAATTCACAGTCACAAAGGCTGCAGGATTCCTTAGAGACAGAAATGTCATTGACTGCTTGGCACGTGTGTGCCTGCATTTGTGCTTTCTCCAGAAATATGTGTGTATACGTGTACTTACAGGTTGGTACGCAAGGATAAAAACTGCTTTGAGTGCGGTGCTGGGGATTGAACCCAGGGCCTTATTCATGCTAGCAACCACTTCACTGCTCATCTGAAGTCCCAGTCCAAGAGACTAGAAATTGCTTTTAGTGTACCCAAGTTTTGCTTTGCCAATAAATGCCTCATCTTCCAAATGATAGTTAAAATTTAAATTATTTCTGTTAGTATTTTGGAATTTAAAATTATCATGAAAAATATATTTGTGGCTTTTGGGGAGCAATCCTGCTTGAGAGAAATAACTACTTGGCGAAAACCCAGCATTGTTGTATGTGGTTACCGGGATCGAACTCAAATCTCCAGCCCTTTATTCTGATTTTTAAAACAAATGGTATCTAAATAGTCCTCACATTTTCTATAACATTAAAAGTACTTTAAGGTTTGGGCCAGAGATTTAGCTCAGTGGTTCCAGCACCTGCCTCACAAGCGCAAGGTCCTGAGTTTGATCCCCGGAAACCACATAAAATTCTGGGCGTGGTGACTCAGGCCCACCAGCCATCAATACCACATACCACAGTGCCGGGCGTGGTGGCTCACGCCTGTCATCCCAGCACTCGGCAGGCAGAGGCAGGAGGATTGCTGAGTTCGAGGCCTGCCTGGGCTACAGAGTGAGCTCATGGCCAGTCTGAACTACAGAGCGAGACCCTGTCTCCAAAAAAAGTACTTTAAGGTTTGAATCCCTGTTGGTAATGTCCCCATGCCTCACTGAACAGTCATAATCCCAAAGTCTTTTACAATACTTACATATTTTACTGCATTTTCAAGCATTAAGTTTATTAACTACCTCATTTTATATTTGGTATATATGTAAGAAATCTTTCATTTTACCTGTAAGACACATGACACAATCATATGTACATATCTTTGCTACTACATTATTTTTCTAACCAAGTCTTATAATTTGTATTAAACCATTTTTGGGCTTATAGAAGCATTATGTTGTCATTTTTTCATTATGTTATCATTTACCAAGAATGGATGCAAGGATTTTCTGTTGTTTTACTGGTTTGTCTATGGTTAGCAAAAAATCATGCAGCCAAAAAAAACAAAACAAAACAAAAAAAACGCCTCTCACCCAAACTCCTGAAATCCTAAATGCATGGTTTCCTGTGGAAGGGAGCCCATGGACCAACCTAAATTTCAGCGTCAGTATAACCTTGTACCCCCCAACTCCCTCTCTCTCTCTCTCTCTCTCTCTCTCTCTCTCTCTCTCTCTCTCTCTCTCTGAAATTTCTGTAGCTGGTGCCTGTTGCTTTGTAATTGGAGTGAGGTCTAGTTGTCACTGCGCTGCAGGCAGGATCCGTGGAGAATTGCTGTTCAAATCGGAACGGAGTTTCCTCTCATTAAACGCAAAAGAAACCAAGAGTAAATAGCACGGCTATTAGGAAGGACCATGAGGCCCTGGCCGTGCTGATCCCAGGGGCTCTTCTCCAATTCC
>PVIC010028826.1:0-22953 GCA_004025085.1 Thryonomys swinderianus
GGGAGGGGGAGGGAGGGAGGGAGGGAGGGGGGAGAGGGGGCGCTGCTGCCCACGCCATCCAGCAGGAAGCGCGTCCGCCCCAGCCCCTGACCCGCCCCGACCCCGGCTTTGCGGCCCGCGCCCCCAGGTGCTTCCAGTGGGTTCTCGGCGTCGAGGCCCTCAGGGCAGCACAGCCAGACTCACCAAAGAGGGGAGCGAGGGGAAAATTCTGAAGGACACTTAGGGCAATTTATCTCTCATTCTAATAATTCCTTAATTTCAACTTTCACCTTTTTTTTTTTTTTTCTTTTTGAGACAGGGCCTCGCTTTGTAGTTCAGGCTGGCCCTGAGCTCACTATGGTGCCCAGGCAAGCCGCGAACTCAGCAATGCTCCTGCCTCTGCCTCCCGAGTGCTGGGATGACAGGCGTGAGCCACTATGCCCGGCACTGTACATCAGTGGGTTTGAACTCCCGCAATCCTGGTGATGCCCTGCCATACCTTGTAACTGAGCACTTAAAAATATATAATGTAAAGCCCGAATGGACTTTTGCATTATAATCAGTTTTTATTCTGATTATAAAAGTTGTGCCTGGCCGGGCATGGTGGCTCACGCCTGTCATCCCAGCACTCGGGAGACAGGAGACAGGAGGATTGCTGAGTTCGAGGCTTGCCTGGGCTCCATAGTGAGCTCAGAGCCAGCCTGAACTACAAAAGTGAGACCCTGTCTCAAAAAAAAAAAAAAAAAACAACAATAACAAAAAAAAGTTGTGCCTGTTTAGCCTATGGATTTTTTAGAATATAGAAATATAAAAATTATAGCCAAACACTAGTCTTACCACTAGAATAGAGCCGCTAGAATTTGGAGACATGTGCTCCTCCTCATCTGTGGGTGTGTTTACAAAATTTAAATATATTTTGCATATCAACACAGCCATCTCTCTTGGAGATCTTCACTTATGCTTTTGGCTCAGTTGCCGGGTAGCTGGAAAGACTGTACCTGTCTGCTGATAAGCATTTTGATGCAGTTTAATTCTGTGGTTGAGAGTCTCTCGTTCTTTCACCTTCCACAGGACAGACGGACCTCAGGGCAGCGTCCCGACAGGCGTAGTTAAAACGCTTCCCAGGCCCTTTCCCCGAGTCTACCTCAGGGAATGTCTGCTAAGTCCAGGAGACTACACATGTGCTACTGAAAGCATGACTATTTCCTGCACCCAGACAAGAAGCAGCTGTACGGTGTAAGCAGTGCTCACTGAAAGCACCCTCCCGGGGGTGTGTTCCACTGGGTGGAAATGCTGCTGGTCTCCAGCGGTTCCTGCAAGTGGTCACGTGCTGCTGTCTTGGCTCCTCCCCGCAGCCACCTTAGCCGCCGATGTCAGTTTCCCCTCACACACAGGCTGCGTGAGCTGATAAATGATTGAACAAATTGTAAAATTGTATGCAACACCAGCTGAAAAATCGATACTGCTGAAGGTCTAAATGTTTATTATGCTAAGAAGAAAGAAAGACAATGCATAATGAAAACAAATATCCGACTTTCTAGCTCCCCCGGGGGCAAAATAAAATGAGGAGGGAGCGGTTCCATTCATTCCTCTGTCAGGACGTGAAAGGAGCAGGAGAAATCCGGGTGGCGCTGGAGAGGACGATCTAGCGTGTTTACCGCAGCCCTTTCTGTCCACTGCAGCTTCTTCCGAGTCTTTTCAGAGTTCACTTTGTTACCCAAGCTCGTCCTCCAATGAGCTTTCTATAATCAAAATTGTTTTATCTGAAGTAATAGAAGTGCATTAGGTCCCAAGTAGTCATAAAGGCTTATAATCAGCAGATATTATGACATGTATATCTGGGAAAAGCACACAACGGTTGGGAAAAAAGGCAAAAACAAAAATGATATAAAATATAAGCTTCACATTAGCGATGTGTTTCTGCAATAACCATAGCTGGGTACATTTGGAACTTGAGGATATCGAAGCATAATGAAAATTATCAATTAAAATAAGTAAACGCATTTATTTGATAGCTGAATGCAGTTTAATTCTGTTTAAATATTATTTTTCTTTCTTTGAAAGGATATTGATTTGGAAAAACTGCACAGACTTATGTGCATTGCATCAGTCTTGGAAGCTCAGAAGCCCTGAGTTGATCAGTATATCAATGTATTGGTCAGGGTTTTCCTGAGAGATAGAACCACCAGCTAGCTAGCTAGGCAAATAGACCAAAAGGCAGGATGCTATTTACACAGATATACAGATAGAAAACTGATGGAACATGGAGAGATAGATAATGCCTATCATCCCAGCTACTCAGGAAGGTGAGGCAGAAGGCTCTCAAGTTCAAGGCCTAGCAAGACCTTTTCTCAAAATAATAAAAGGCAGTTGATATGTACTTCAATCTTCAGTACCACAAAAAAAGAAAGGAGAGAGAGAGAGCACAGAGTCTCTCGTGTGGAGCTGACTTGTGCGGTCCTGAAGGCCGCTGGGTCCCTGGGCTCCAGCTGAGAAGCTCGAGACCACAGAGAGCTCATCGGGACACGGATCCGTCCAGGCCGAGGGACAAACTGAGGAGACGTTGTTGACTTACGTCCGTACTTCTCTAGCCACGCGGTCATGGCCGGTATTTATAACTATTTTCTTCCACTGTATTTTCTTTACTTTCAGTAAGCGCCTTGCTGCTTAGAGTTTTTAGCTGCTGAAGAGACCTAGATTACAGGGTCGTAGTATTGTACTGAGTTTGGTTCTGCAGCATTTAACACTGAGAGATTCCCTAAGGGATCTTCAGCATTTTTCAGTCTTAGAAGAAAATTCCAGGGTCTCCGTTCAGCCAGGGTCCATCCCCAGACAGCACAGCAATTGCCTTCTGGGCTTGTTAATTCAGAGGCAGGAGGAGCCTGGAGAGGCCAGGCCGCAGTCGTGACTTCCTGTCAGATGGAACCATTGATGTAGCTCTTACTGCAATCATCTTCGCCTTGTTACCAAGACCACTGGGCCAGCAAGGCGTGAGGTCACAGACAGGGAGAAAAGCTTGTGAGTGAGTCATCACAGGTAATTCCATGCCCATCTCTTGATTTGTTGAGCAGAGAGCCCCGACCGAGGGAGACCACGCAGCAGGTGCTGACAGAGAGCACTGCACAGCTCATCGGGCAACTTTGGCCACACACTGGGAAATCCTGCCGCCTGACTGGCATGTGCCTGAGCCTGGAGAAGGCCGTGCCATAGTTCTGCCGAGAGACTGATTCAGGGGAGGGTGTTTGCTAGGGACAGTGGAAACACCCAAGAACTGCATGAGCACAAGCTCACTGCCACAGCTCTTTGTTGATGAAGCAGGATCCTTGGTCAGAAAGAAAGCAGTAATGAGGGCCAGAGATTTAGCTCAGTGGTTCCAGTGCCTGTCTAGCAAGCAAGCGCAAGGTCCCCGGTTTGATTCCCAGTAAGCACATACAACAATAGGGGGTATGGTGACTCACACCCACCAGCAATCAGTACCACATACCACAGTGCCAGGCGTGGTGGCTCACGCCTGTCATCCCAGCACTCGGGAGGCAGAGACAGGAGGACTGCTGAGTTCGTGGTTTGCCTGGGCTACGTAGTGAGCTCAGGGCCAGCCTGAACTACAAAGCGAGACCCTGTCAAAAAAAAAAGAAAGAAAAAGGAAGGGAGGGAGGGGGAGAGAGAGAAGGAAGGAAGGAAGGAAGGAAGGAAGGAAGGAAGGAAGGAAGGAAGGAAGGAAGGAAGGAAGGAAGGAAGGAAGGAAGGAAGGAAGGAAGGAAGGGAGGGGTAGGGAGAGCCGTGACTCTCGCTAAGCCATTCCCAGATGGCGGTTTTGGCAAAACTGCATCCAGGGAAAGCATGTCCGTAGCCCGTGTGTCTATCCAAGGAAGGATAAACCGCGACTCCTTTGCAGTGCAGTCATTCTAAGGGGATCAGGCTGCTGCACCTCACTCCCCTCCTGGATGAGGCCACATTCGGGGTTCAGTATCAGCTTCTGCCGCTGACAGTAGGAACTCAGCAGTGGCTCCAACCAGGCTGATCTGTGCGAGTGGAAGCTCTTGTCACTGAGCCGAGACCCGGCTGCCCTCCCTGCCACCAACACAGCTGTGTTTCTCAGCCCATTGAGCCATGCCAGGGTCGCTAGGTGCAGACTGACTGGTATCTACAGAACAGAGCATCAGCCACTTGACTGTTAAAATCTTCCTCTCTTAGACTTGGCCTTTCACAAGCCCTCACGGCACCAGTCCCTTCCCTCTTGGCCCGCTGAGATAGCCCTGTCCACATACTCCTCCAGATCTCCTTGCCACCAGGGTTCCAATCATCTGCCAAAGTCCTTAAGCCAAGGTCCAGCCATGCTCTGCCGTCCCTTCTTCCCAGTGAAATGAGCAGGCGTGTGCAGGACTCAGAGTTCTGCCCTCCGGAGGGGCTTCCCTTTGCCACACTCCGGCCGTGTCCCCAAAGGGCTCTGGTCTCGCCGCGCTCCTCCGGGCGGTCACTGTCTGTCCCGCAGAATCACCCGCACTCCTCGCCCAGGCCCTCTTCCGCTCTTGCCTTTTCGTGGGGAGCAGCCGCCAGGCCACAGGTGCAGGTAGGACTGCAAAGCCGAGGCAGCAGGAGTGGGGACCCTGACGTTCAGGCATCTACTTCTGCTTCGCGGACCTTACTCGTGTCTAAGGGGCCGATTTCATGGAAAGCACTTCATTGATTGATAAAATGATGTGTGCACCCACCTAAATATATTGCTCTAAGACAGAACATTGAACTCCTGAGGAGAAACCCGGTTTGGATAACATGGGGCAGCAGCTATGTATTCACTCTGTAGTAAGGCGCACATCAGGCCAAGAGCTGTTTCTTGAAAGGAGAATACTCATCTGCAGAGGGTGTCAGGGCTTCGTTCCGGACCCCACAGACTCGCCCCGCGACTCTGTCAGTTGGTCCTGCCAACGACTCTGCACCATCTCCGTATCTTCCACTCACCCTTCAGACGCCACTTGATCTGCGCATCCTGCGGTTCGGATGTCAGAGAGGCTTGCAGGGCGCCCCCGACCCGTGCCACAGCTCTTTATTACTCTGAGTGCTCCCAAGTCTAGCAGCTTTTCAGTCACAAGGTAAATACATCAGAGCAGCAGGCTCAAGTGAGGGCCGTATGCCTCCACAGTTCAAAGATGCCAAGTGGGCATTATGCCTCTTCTTGGCTGTGACAGAGGCAGATGCAACAGTTTATTCTTTAATTCGGAAGAGACACCTCAATATCCCCCCCACACCGTTGGACTCCTAGAAGTGTCACTGGATTTTCCTGAATTTGTGTGAAACTCATTTTCCACGTCCTGACATGCAAAGGTTACACCAGGAAGTAAAGAGTAAGTTTCAACATCTCGTGCTCTAGCTCCCATCAGCATAATGTCATTAACACAAGGGGCCGGGGTTGTACCTTTCGAAAGGAAAGAATAATCAGGATCCCTGTGCACTAAACTGTGACGCAGTGTGGAGCTCTGACACGGGCCCTTAAGCTGGGACGCTGGCTTCAAGCAGCCTTTTGAGGTTGGGTTTTCAGCTTGTGTTGTAACTCAGTCAATCACAGGATAAAATTCTGGGTTTTGCTGTCAGCAGTGTCACCCCTGTGACTACAAGAGAGAAGATCTCCTGCGGAGGACATGGAGAATTCTTCAGATGACTTACGCAGCCCTTAGGTTATAAATCCAAATCCCTGTAATTATCTTCTCTTTCCCCATTTTGTCCATGGTGATAAATAGCAATCAGACAGTTTTCCTGTATTTATCAGTTTGCACAAAACATTTGATATTATCGTCCTGTGACCCATGTCTTTGTTTTTTTCTAAGTAGTTGATTAGGAGTATCTATTGGGTGATATCTTGTATATTTCTATCGCTGGATAACACCATGGATAATCAGTGCTCTCTTTTGTACCAGAATCATTCCAGCAATCCCAGGCCTACCTGGAAATAAATTCTGTTCTTGGAAAACCCGGCTAAGTATCAGTACCTGGTTTAAGTATGATTTTCCAGAGAAATAGAACCAATAGGGTGTGGAGTGGGGGAGGAAGAAAGAGAAACAAGAGAGACAGAGAGAGAGAGAGAGAGAGAGAGAGAGAGAGAGAGAGAGATTCTGAGAAATTATGTGGAGATAAATAAGTCCTAAGCGTGCAATCAGAGAGCTGGGAGCCCTGAAGAACTGATGATATACTTACAGTCTGAACATAGAAGGCTCTGGTTCCAGCAGAAGCTAATATTTCAGTTCAGGTGCAAACCGGAAAGGCAGGATATACTCCAAGTCCCAAACCAAGGCAGTCATGCAAGAGCAATTTGTTCTTACTCAGGGCTTCAACTGATTAGACTCAGCCCACCCACCTTGAGGAGATTGGTCTGCAGTCCTCAGCCCACGGAGGCAAAGGTGCCCCCACCTCATCAGAAAAACCCTCCATATGCACTCAGAATCATACTCAAACAACAGATTTCTTCATTTCTGCGGCACAGACAAGCTGCCACACAGAGTTAACCCTCATAATGAACGTCTGCAAAGGTTGTCAGAGCTTTGTTCCAGAACCCAGCAGACTTGCCCTGACACTTTTTGTGTAAAGCTATCATCTGCACCTGAGGGGTACTCTGCCACAGTTTAGAACTCAGTTTATAATTATTGTAATAGTCATATTGCAGCTGCTTTGGAAAAGTATCTCCTTTTGGGTATGGGCATGTCGTGAAGGGGCAGCCAGAGGAAAAGGATCTCATGTTGTAAACACTTTGTGCCTTTGGAGCCACTGTCTCCTCCCTGGTGGAGAGGACGAGGGGGCGGATAATCTTGACAGACATATAGAGGAGGCTTGTGAATGGCTAAGAGCGATCAACATGCAATGAAAGAAAAGGATTGAACCATTTACGACACTGAAGAAACATTTACAAAGGAGGAAGCTGTGTAGCCAGAGGATCAGAGGATCAGAGGATCCAAGTGCAGAGATCACACTTGGGGGAGGGGGCACATCATTTCTGTGGTCTCTGTTTTCTTTGATTTGCCTAGAACAACATATATATATATATATATGTTTTGTAAAATAATTCACATAGAAACTACCCAGATGTGGAAGTGAGTGGTTTTTAGGGGGTTCATCCAGGTAGTACAGTCTTACACACAGTTTTCTTGTCACTCCAAAAAATGTTTTGCACGTATCAGCAGCTCCCTCTCCCCTTCCCCACCCGCGTACGCTCCTCCAGCAGTCGCCACTCTGCTTTTTCTTCATAGGTCTGTGTGTTCTAGACTTTTCATGTAAAGAAAATCATTAAAATATGTGGTCTTTTTTACTTCTTTTGTTTAGCATAATGCCATTCCTATTGAAAGCAGCACCTACACCTATTATTTTGATGAATGAAAATGTTCTAATGTAGGATACACTGTATTTGGGTTGGGTTAATGAACGTCTAGTTGCTCCTCGTGTTTGGCTGTCGTGATAAAGCTGTTGTAAATATTTGTGTACATGGTTTAAGTTCTCTCGGTTATGTACCTGCTCACGGGATCACTGGCTCATGTGGTAACTCATGTGTTTAACTCTCTGAAGACTGGCCGACTGTTTCCCTCCTGTGTTCCCGCCAGCGGCATGGGAAGCCCTAATGTTCTCTGCAACATTGCCAGTGCTAGTTCTTATCTATCTTTTGAGCATTATAACTCTGCTAGGTATGCAGTGCTAGATACCACTTGTTGGTTTTATTTGCATTTCTCAGATGGGTTATATTTGGTCTCTTTTTTATTTATACATTAGGCATTTAGATATCTTTGGGGGAGAAATATTTATTCAGCTCTTTTATGTATTCTTAAATTAAATTACCTATTTATTACTCAGTTGAGTTTTTAATATACAGTCTCGACTCAAATCCCCTCTCAGATAGGTGATTGATAAAGTTTCTCTATGATACGAAGTTGCTTTCTCACTCTTCTTTTTTGCTTTATTAAATTTATTGGTATGTTGCAGGTATACACTGTGATCACACTCGTCATTAAGAGTTTGAACTTGTACATGATATATCTTGATGTTCATATTTCCCATTCCCCTGCCCTCCCTCCAACCCCTTAATTCCCCTATATATGTAAGCTTTGTTTCTTTTTCTGCCTTTTTGCCATCAGATTTTTACAGTTTATGATTTTAGCTGTATTTTGAGGCTCATGATCCATTTTAAGTTAATATATATATACCGATACAGAAGTAGGAGAAATCCCAATTCAGGTTTTGCATGTGGTTATCTAGCTGATGGAGCATTATTTGTTCCAAAGACAGTCCTTCCTCAGTGAATTCTCTTGGCCTCTATGTTGAAATCAATTAACTCCACGTGCAAGGATTTATTTATGCATCTGCTCTGTCCTAATAACCTGTACTTTAGTTTTCATGCCACACTGGGCTTTGTTTTCTCATAGGAAGCCTATAGGATACAAAGGGGCCAGTGTGTGTGGTTCTCCTGGTTGCTCTGGTCTCATATTACCAACAATGGGATTCAAAGTCCCGTAAGCTGTAAAGTGTGGACCCATCGCACCCCAGGGCCGTGGTGCCGTAATTCCACTTTTCTTTTTGGCCTAAAATTTCCACCAACTCATTTATAAAGGAGAGAAGATGAACTTTCCCATCCGGAAGGCAACGCATCCCACTGTGTTTAACTGTACCTTAGCGGAACACAGATATTCGCATTACTTAATCATTTCCTTAGAAACCACAGAATGTAAGAAGCTCTTCAAAGGATTTGAAGTAACAGTGGCAAAAGAAAAACATACAATGAAGCTCTTTAAATCAGAGGCACAATTCAAGACACAAATAAGGAAATAATGGGGAGAAGAAAGAAGAAGATGGACTGTGAGAAAGAATGGTTGTTTGAAAAGCAAGGGTAAGAGAATATGTGTTGATTAATCAGCTATCTCTGATTGCCTTGCATTAAAGGTAAGAAAGAAAAGGAATAACCATTGTAGTGTAATTAGGAAAGAAAAGCCATCCCACAAGAGGTAGTTTTTACTAGTGCTTAGCACCACAGTAATTTATATTGTGTGCATTTAGAAGGATTTTGAGTTAAATGAAAGGTACCATCCTTGATTACCACAAAATTATTCACCCAGGAACTTTATAATACATTAATGATGAGGTTGCAAAGTTGTGAAATCCTAACTTTGCAGAGCTAACTCTCTGTAAGAGCTTAACATCAGTATGCAGATTCTCACCACTGTTAGGTGTGGCTGGCTCCCTATGAAACTCAAACAAGAGACTCCAGCATATCCCATAGTTACCTCTTAATTATCAGTTATCTCAGCCAGAGATCTGGCAGAACATCTGACACACCCAACAGTAGGCTTTCCGGGTGTCATTCCCAGGTGTAGACAGCCGTTGTTGATGTCACAGCCTATAGAAGGGCACCCTGGGGTGGTCTGGGATGGCAGGTCCTGAGCTGTCCACTCATTTACCCTGGACACTTATGAACAACTGAGAAATTAGATCACTTGGTTTGTGATAATAAAGTACTCATCATACTTTTACAGAGCTTTTTAAAATTTTTACTCTTGGCTAAGTGTAAAGGGTGTGACTGTTATATAAGTCATACAAAATGAGAAAATTTGGATCTGATCATATTTTTATGTTAACAAATTCAGGGGGGTTCTTGAAGGAAACAGAGAAACTATGTGAATCCTGTGAACCAATTTAACCCATAATAATGGAATGATGAGTTAGGGATTATTTTCTCCCTGGAAAGGATGAAGCCAAGTATCTAAGAAATAATCACATGGTAAAGGTATGTGCATGAACGGGAAGAATTAGAAAAGCACATGTAACTGACTGGTGGAAGACACAGCTGTCTAGTGTGTTAGTTGTGGTGACACACACGAAATGCTGTCTCTCATAACCCCAAACTGTCCACACTATAACCTACGTGCACACACACGTGCGCTTGTGAACACACACACTTGTTTCTCACTCTAATCACAGTTCAAGGCAGATGTTTTAAGCACTGAGCCTTCTGAGTGTTCTTTCAGGTGCCCGGGCACTTTCCAAATGATGAGCTGGCCTCTGAAGGTTTTGCGATTCTACCACTCATTTCACAGACAGAAGACAAGATTAAACGTCCTACATGCTTTTGTTGTTGTTGTTGTTGTTGTTGCTATTTTTTTAATCAGGTAGTCTTGAAAATGACAGTCTACTTCTATCCTATTCCACTGGCCATAACATTCTCTATACAGCAAAACACTCACTCAGGAGAAAGAATTGGGTGAAGATGGCTTGGTAACAGATCCTAAAAAACAGATTACACTCAGCAAAATTCTACAGCATCAACAGTTGCTTATTTATACACACAAAGGGCTGGGCTCTGTCTGAACCCCAATATGACTATGTAAGATGCAAAGTTCTGGGTCTTCAAAAGCTTACATCTCATGAAAGAAAGGGGGCGATGGAGAATAGATAATAAAGATCCAGCAAGATACTTTCAGATAATAGATGTTTTATAACAAAAACAGCTGTAAAGTCCTGGGTCTTCCGAGAGGACATTTTTACTTAAGACTGGGTACTTGAAGAGTGTCTTTCTGAGGTTTGCCATCACCGTAGAACAGCAGGGATGGGCCGCGCCGAGATGCATAGTACCAGGACTCTGAGCAAGGAGAATCCATCGTCCAAAGGCACAGGATTCATGATGACCTTTATCAGGCCATTCACAGCAGAAGGAAGTCTTGCAGTGGAGTGCAGGATTTGGTGGTGAAGGCTCTCTAGGCCTCAATGAGGAGATTCGCTCTAGTGTCTCTCCCTCCGGACACCTCATGAAGTTGCTCCAGAGCTGGATCGGTGCCGCTGCACCCCTCAGCCTGCTGCCTTTGTCCTTGCTCAAGCACATCAATATTTAGTTACCTTGCGCTGCGGATATCTGATCTCGTCAACCAGAATGAAACCTCCTGGAAAGCAGAGACTTGTATTTAATTTGTGGCTTCCTCAGTAACAAGCATACTTCCAAGAAAGCACTTAGGTCCTGAATAAGAGGATGAATAAATGCACGATGAATAAACACGTGAGAGAACGAAACGGTGGAAGAAGCAGAGAGCCACGTCCTCCCCGGAACGCAGCAATGTGGGTTCACTTTGTGTCATGTGGCCCCCGTGGGGGTATCCGGTTCAAGAGGGAAGAGTTTAGTGCACTGTTAGAAGAAGCCAAGGATTTAAGAATGAGTCAAAGAGACAAAAAGACTTAGTGGCTTAGGACGGTCAGGAATCATGGGGCAAGCACAAAAAACTAGGGGAGCAGGAGGGAGGGTCAGTTTGAGCAGGGGAGGGAGCTGGGGGCAGAATCGTGTTCAGATTCAGCTGCTAAAGCCCGAAGCCAGTGCAATACACAGGAGGATATGATTACAGATGAAGTTGTGTGACGCAGACAGAAAGGGCTGCAGGAGTCCAGGGAAGCCTAATCAAGAGAACAGATCTGGGGCTGAGGATGAGAACAGACATGGAGGCAGCCAAAGAGCTAAACTGCTGGGTAAAATGACCGAAAATGTTTACTGAAAGTAATGGGATGTTGCAAAGAAAGGACAAATTAGGGAATAGAAGGATCTCAGAACACATTAATTAAGAGATAAGAAATCAGAATAAACCAAAGAAAAAATGTAAAGCGCTGTTATCTCCTGTTCATTTAATTAAAAAGTAAGATGACGGCTGCGCTGCTGGGCGAGTGTCCCCAGTCCCACCGCAGAGCAGGAGAAACAAGGCTCGTACAGGACCTGCCGTCCGGCTTCTCCGAGGCTGCGGACACTCAGTCGTTTGGACGAGGACTGACCGCGGGGACTCGTGATCCTCACAACGAGGTGCCGCGGAGTTCGTCCCTTCTCCCGGCCCCGGAGCCAACAGTGTTCAAATAGCAGCTTTTCATCCTGGATCCTTGGGTGGCACGCGGTATGAGCAAGAAATAGATCTTTGCTAGTTTCTGTGACTGTTACAAAAGCGTATTCAACAAAAAGTTTGATACGAAAATGTGCATGACCCACTTTTCAGCCCCGGTGAACTGGTCCTGTGGAGGGACCACGGATCTCTGGGTGAGCAGCCGCCATTTAGCTCCTTCCAAGGCTTCTGGCAACAGCTCTTCTGAGACTGTCCGTTGGCCTCTTCGGGCCGGTGTCCACACACTCATTCCACGAGCCCCACAGGGACAGCCCCGCCCACAGTACTCCCTGCACCTGCCTCCCCCCTGGGATGCCGTGGACGACTTGTCCACAAATGCTTCTGCTCGCCTTTGCTCCTGCGCTGCTCAGCAGCCTCGGGGACGCTTGGAAAGGTCTCTGCTACTTTAAGTCACGGAGATCTTGGGGTCGTTTGTTCACCAAGGCAGCATGACGGACGGCCTTGACTGACGATGAAAGGGCGGGCATGGCCCGAGATTCATTCCTGAGAAATGACGGGTGAAAGAAGAAAGAGACACTAAGTGGACAAGTGCTACCGACCAGCCTCCTAGTGCAGCTGTCCCCGGAGACAACAGACAAACGGGAGGGGCTGGAAGCCTCGGGCAGGCGTTCCCCGCCCCGCGCGCCCACGGCCAGAGAGGGACGGACGCTCCTTCGGGAAGCCCCAGGAGCGCGGGCCGCGGGCCGGCCGGTGGCTCAGCTCGGCTCCGTCCCCAGCCTGCCAGTGTGGGTCACTCCCCAGAGGACAGCTGGTGGCGCTGCCCTCGCCCCGTCCCACAACGCCTGTGACACAGGAGGACAAAGCGGCAGAGAGAGTCGCAACCAGAGCATAAAATAGAACAGCGATTTATAAACAGGAGAGATCAAAATGCTCGATTGGTTTCTGACAAGAGGATATATTTAGGAAGATAAAACCAAGCTTACATGAATAAAGCAGAAATTGATTTTCCATATGGGGCCTAGCAATGTAGAGATTAGTGAAAAGAACGGAGAACAAAACAGAGATAAGTCCATTTTTGTTCCAACAATGTGCGACACATTAGTGACTTTCCCTCCCGCGGAGAGGTGATGAGGGGACTAGACAGGAAGAAATGATCGTCTTTTCTAGCTCAGTCGTCGACTAAAGCTAATTTTAAATTTTAGGAATTATGTTTAAACTCTACTTGAGATCATTGTGGTAATATTTTAAATAGAACTTTTTAAGTTTCATTGTGAACTTTAGAAAAAAATACTCATTGATCTTTATGTTTGAAACAAAAAATCATGTTTTTCATTTTCTTTCCTTTTTAAAAGATGGGGGGGCACAAATGAGTAAAACTAATTCTTTTAGAAAATTTATTTCACATGAAGAAAATTCTTACTACCTAACACAAGGATCTTAACCAGAGTAGAAATTCATCCTGTGGTTGAGTTGTACCTGAATTCCAAGAAGGTGGAGATCGCACTGTGTGAAAGTATAAATCTAACGAACTGGCCTCACTTTTGTTCATTGGCCGAGAACCAAGAGCTCAGTTTCTGTTCGCCATGTCTACCAGAAAAACACATGCTTGGATGGATGGACGGACGGACGGATGGACAATTGGTAGACAAATGGAAGAATGGATAAAGCTACCAAAGGAGCTGGAGAGGGCATAGGCTTTGTGTAAAACTCAAATGCAACCAAACAGCGTTGAGTTAAAAGAAGCTTAACAAAGAGCCGATGCAGAAATCAGTTGGCCTGGCCTGAGCTTTTGTGCCGCCATTGACTCTTGAGTGGCTTTAATCGAGTTCTGTTAACTTCCTCTCCCAAGGCCTCCACCCAGAGGAAGGGAATTCAAAGACCCATTACATGAGTTTGTTGAAAACATACCTAAGAACTATTATCATTACATGGAGCATCCTTGAACTGCTTGTTTTACAAATTATATCTCAAATAGGTTTCTTTTTGCCTGTATCTTCTCCTTTTTATTTTACTCTGGTGCTGCTGGCTCTCTTGCCCATTTATTGTTGAGACTGTGATGTGAAGGGCTGCTCTGGTATCTGGTTGCTGGTGATGATGCTCTGGCTCATCCTAGCAATTCTTCAAAGTCTGCAAAGCTCCCATCTCCCTAGGTCTTGAGTCTTAGCACTCATTTGTCCAGGCTTAGCACATGGGAAGGACTAAATACAATCACAATGGTCACAGAAACAAAACAAATGCTTTGATGTATCCATTATACTTGAAGTAATGCTGTCAGCATTAAACAGACAGTCCCTTTAGAGCAGGAAGCATCATATCACCCTGAACTCTTGGTGCGGTTAAGTCTGCTGTTATTAGAGAAGATGTTTACTATATGATATGAAGGAAACACTTGCTCACACTACACAAGTGATGTTTACTGTATACTCAGAAGGGTCTTGCAAATGTTACTGATCTTGCAGGCTGAAAGGGCTCTGCATCCAGGGGTCTGGGCAGACGTGAAAGTGCAGGTCTGGCTCCACCGTTCAGGCTTCTTCCTGCATGAGATGCTTCTCAAATAACTCTGATGTGCTGAACCTGGCTGGGCGGAGTCACAACGATCACTGAGTTCTGTCTCTTTGTGTTACTGCTTGTAAATGTGAAGCCCAGAGAAATTAAGTGAACTGCCCTGGGTTATACACTTTCATATTTTTCTCAGTACAATAACACACTCATTGAAACTCATTTTTAGGCTTTGTACACACTAATGGCGAAGTCATGACATTTTTTAATTGAATGCCCAATAAAAGAACATTTTCATCTTGTTTTTCAATCTCATGTCCGGGAGTAAAATCTAAAAATGTGTTGCAAAGCTGAGAGTCCTTATCTCAGTGGATAGGCTGCTTTGTCATAGAAGGGACAAAATCACCCTCCGGCAGAATCTGTTTTAAATACAATGAGTCTGTGGTCATTTTCTTTTTGAATAGTGTCTCTGCGGCCTTAAGAGGGAAGATGTCACCAGTGCCCTTCTGAGTCACGTAACTTCCACTGACAGGCAGTGTGAGGCTTGAAGAGCAGCAAGTCTTCACTTCTGGCCAGTGTCGTATTTTACAAGAGTCACTTCAGCATAGCTCACGTGGGACTCATAGTGCTGTCTCTTCAGCACAACAGTTACTTCTGTGTTTTGTTTTAAAGTTTCTATTGTTTAGTCGACCTTTTTTTGCTTACTCAAATATTACAGCAGGTACTTATAATGTAGATTAGGTGAATGATCTAATTTCGAAACCAAAAATTATTTTCCTTGAAAGACTAAGAGGTATTCACTATCACTACTGACAAGCCAGAGAACAGAATGACTTGGGTCATTTTCTTTGAAAACTAGACATTACAGCCGAACATATCGTAGAATTGAATCCATTCCATGAAAGTATTTGTAAATACTTCTACTAGAGGTGATCTAGTTTCACATTCAGGACTAGCTCCTCACTAACCTTGTGGTCTTAGGTGAGTTACCCAGCCTCTCTGAACTTCGGCCTCCGTACCTATAAGAAAGAGGAGATAATCCACAGAGTTAGCATAAGGGTCCATTGCCCAAATGTATAAAACCACACAGGTCAACCCTTGGTCCTCAGTGAACTTCTGATGTTACCTCCATATTTAATTGCAAGGCGCTTACCCAATCCCAAGGCACGTTTACTGCTAAACACAGGCTGGGCAAATATTTTGACAGCCCAGCTCTAGGCCTCTGAGTCCCCACTTACGCATTCAGCTCGTGTGCACCGGATATATCCACTAAATGTCAGACACTGTCCCCGCCCCGGGGTTAGCAGTAGTGAGTCAGACGAGGAGTTCCACTAAAAAGTTCGCACTGAGCTTGTGTTCTCTTGGTAAACTATGATCA
The DNA here is from genome assembly GCA_004025085.1 of Thryonomys swinderianus. Lineage (NCBI taxonomy): Eukaryota > Metazoa > Chordata > Mammalia > Rodentia > Thryonomyidae > Thryonomys > Thryonomys swinderianus. Next base: position 15,694 of record PVIC010028826.1, read on the forward strand.
GCTGACATACATGTGAGGTTATGGAAATAAGTGAGAGATGGACAGATGGCATGAGACTACGAGGGTGTATGGGATGGGAGTGTTAAGGAAGTGTATCGTGAAGAACCCAGTTCCAGACAGGGTGACGGAGGCATGTGTTCCCTGGGAGACATGTTTGTGCAGAGACGAAGCAGACGAGGCCATCAGTTCAGGCTGTCCTGTGTCATGCTATCTTTGCACCAAGTGGTTTGGCTCTATCCTGCTTCATGCCACATGAATTAAACCCATCACACTCCTCTTGAAGCCTATTCCATGCGTGGTATCACTCAGGCAGACAGCTAACCGTGGCCAGACTGAGGCTTGCTTTTCATTGTGCTGGTAACACAACATAACATCGCTCTGGTCAATGCCAAGCCCTATGGATTTTACCCCCACCATCTTAGTCAGGGATTTAACTCAGCGCTTCGGTGCCTGCCTCACAAGTGCAAAGTCCCAAGTTCAATCCCGGGTAAAAAAAAAAAAAAAAAAAATCAATTTAGCCTTTCAATCTTTTCATTTTGTTTTTGTTTGAAACCAGTGTAACTGTGACTCATGACACCTTTACCTCAAATATTGCAATAATCCCTTAGTTGGGATTCCTAGCTGTGGTGCTAGTTCACCTTTCCTGGGCAGCAGTGGGCTTGTCAGAGCACAGCCTTAGTATCTCCAGCAACTGTGGGTCACACTTACTTCAAGAGATCAGGTAATTGCAGGACAGGTTAACATAGTGACTCTGCATAGCCAGGTGGTTCTGCTCAGCTACAGCCCCGTGGCCTTCTCAGCTCCGAGCAGAAAGGCTGCAGAGGACTGCAACAGCCCTGCATTCGGTGGCAGGGCGGAGTCCTGCTTCGTGTCCCAGGAAACCTCCCAGACTAGTGCTGCCACCTGCCAAACTTCTGTGCTCTGCTGTGGCTGCTTACGCACCTATGCTTATCACAGTCACGAGCCTGGGGGAGCCCACGGGACATGCGCTTTGGGAATAGACCAGCTTCCGCCCTGCACAGAATGCAGAATTCTTTAGCAAAGACGGAAGGAGAAGAAATGCCTTTGGAATGGACAAGAAGTCATGTGTGCCAAATTCTCTACTAAATTATTGAGTCTGATATGCAAGCCACTGAGAGAAATCTTATTTTTCCTTCTGCAGTGTGGTTTACCCACTATGCGCTCTGAACTCTCTAATCTCTGTTCCCTAGATCAGTTGATCTCAATGTGTAGTCCAGGGACTAAGATATTATTGGCCTTTTTTATTCTCATTCTTACAGAAACACACAGTGGACCTCTCCAAAGACTACTTGATATGTATTATTCATCAGATTTGATGCAGAAGGCGGTATTCAAATCCAGTTTTCTTTTATTAAGCCAGACATTAAAAGACTTCAAAAATGCACACACAGACATTCCTTTCACTAAATTTATTTTTAGAAAATGCATTCATTTTTCTAAAAATATATTGTTTATCAACATGTAATGTGTGCATTATTTCTAAATGAATTAATAAGAGCAAAATGTTAAGTGCCTGTTTATTTTCTCCTGTGATAAATATTGATACATGTAATATACCCATAAATAAAAATTCTTTGAAGCCTCAGTTTGAGATCATAAAGGGGCCTTGTGAACAAAGCCCCAGAGAAGTGTTGCCTTAGCCTACATTAGACCTTAGCCTCTACTTAAATGCTTATTTTCCACAACACAATGCTTATCCTCAGCTTTCTGCCACATGAGCCTTCACCAGTCTTTGGAAGTCAGCTTTATACTACCAAATCTTAACATATTCATTTTGTATTGTCACATAATAACTCACACTACAATTTAGCAATTTAAGACAATAATCTGTATTATCTCTCAGTGTCTGGGGGTCAGGGATCTGAGAGCAGCAGATTGCTTTCCTCCCAGCCCCCCCCCAACTCCTAAGAAAGAGTTAGGGCATGTGGTGGCTAGAGGGAAGACAGAGAGAAAGAGAGACAGACAGACAGACAGACAGAGAGGCAGAGGGACAGAGACAGAAAGACAGCGACAGGGGAGGCTCAAGTACATATATAACCTAATCTTGGAAATGATGTTGCCTGTTAATTGTGGGGCCCTTTGGGAAAGGATTATATAAAGTCTCTAGTTCAAAAAGTAGAAAATAAATTTTGCTAAAGACTTTATCCTCTCCCCTGTGGACCTCTCTTTCTTGACTTGCTGAGGCAGTTTTTATTTGCTGTGTCAAACTGAGTAAAGAAAAATTAAAATTATAAATTATTAGCATGAGTTTTATATTATTCTGTGCCAGGTCTGGTTGCAGAAGCAAGAACATTTAATTTGCAAACAGAATCACCAGAATTGAGTCACTTGTATTTTTAACTTCCGACAAGCTTATGTATGTCATTCTTATGAGAAGAACAGAGAATACTGCGGAAAACCATCTCCATACGCATCTCCCCACCCTGTGGTTTACTGCTTCTCAGGGGCTAATCAGCCTTGTCTTTCCCTTCCCTGCTGTGCTGTGACTTTCAACACGCACAGTTAGTTGAATAAGACAGACCACACAGAAAACAGAGTGTCATTGGTCATTCATATGTCCCAAGACATCGTCAGCTTCTTTCATACTCCACATCAGCTATGGTTTGGCCAGGGGGAAGTGACTGTTGTGGTGGACTGGCACCCCCAGACTCCCGCCACTGAAGGGGCCACTGCAGTTCTGCCCGTGGGAAGCACTCAACACTTTGTGTGTGAATAGAAAGGCAAGGGAAGGAGCCAGACACAGGCAGGACACTTCTCTCTGGCTTATGCTCGTGGTCACTGTCTTGCTTAACTCCCACAATTTAAATGGGGGAAATTATTGAAAGTTTCAAGTTGATGGCAGTGCAGTGGCATGTGGATGGGTCCTGCGTGGACGGGTCACATACATGAGGCCAGCCAGCTCTTCCCATTTGCTGAAGTAGAGAAAAGTTATTAGGACCCAACCATTCTCAGGGGAGGCGGATGCACAGGGCACGAGACCAGGCCTTCCTAAGGACTGTCACAGGTGTTTCTTTCAACAACCTCCATCATTTCTCTCCTCTGACTGGTTCCTTTCTCCCTGTACTCTGTAGTCATGTGCGTGTTGACTATTTTGTAGACCCCATTAGGTGGTGATCTCCAGGGATAGCACTCCTATGTGATACTTACCTGCCTATCTATCCATTCATCCATCTACCCATCCACCGACCCATCCATCTGTTCTGACTCCTCTTTGTCTTATAGAATATGCAACACATAGAGACCTGGAGTACATGCTTTTGGGGTGAGTGAGTGAATGAAGCAATGGAAATTTGATTTAAACTCAAGAGAGTAGTTTTTGTGAGGAAAAAAAATCAGTATGAGACACTGACCTTGATGTTTTCCTCAACTGTTATGAGATTAAGACCATCTTCATCATTGCAAACGCTTTGCTTTCCACCAGCTATGTGGACTGATTTCTCTTTCTTCTGCCTTGTCATGGACAGTCATGCCTCCAGGCTTGGGTTCCTTCTGACCTCTATAAACATCTTATTCAGGTTATTGTCAGGGTGCATTATTATACTTGAGAAGAAAATTAATGATACAAGGGACAGCTGGAGCCTATGTGGAGAAACTGTTCTATTGGTGCTTATATTTTTATTTTGGACTGCATCGAAATGGCAGGGAACTACGCCCTTTTAATGGCTTGCACATGTGGTCAGGCTTTGTGCGAGCAAATAATGCTTCCCAGTGCTTGTATTCAGTTTTCAGAAAAAGAAAATAAAAAATGAGCAGAAGGCTTTGTAGATCTAAGCATTTTCTTCAGTTTTCTTCAACGGTCTGTCCCACAATGCGTAAGCTTTCACTGCCAGCTCTATTTCAAGGGTCTTTTATAAGGACAGAAACTAAGTCTTTGTTTCCAAGGAGCAGAATACAAAATGCATCACTGTGCCTTTTAAGAAAAACTATTTTGTCAGTCTTGTTTATGCACTCGAGATAATAGTGTTTTTAAAGAAAACTGGGCCCGGCCTCCGCCTGTTTACTCAGTATAAACAGAAGCGTCCCTTCTGACGTGGTCGAGACAGGACGTGTGTGATGTTGCCCAGCGAAAGCCCCTGCGCTGGGTCCTGCAGATCCTTGTCAGAAGCAGCCTGGCTGCCCCGATGTGGAAAGTGCACGTAAAGGCGGGGTGAAGACGTGTGTCACATATGAACGTGCAGTGACACCCGGTCCATGTCACGATGGGAAGTGCCCGTCGGAGCCCCTGCGGGCTGCACCCCTGCACCTGGTCTTCATACTGTCTCTTTCCTCCTCCCCACCAGGCCCAAACGCAAGTCCTCTGCCCCTTTCCTTCCTCGCACGTCTAGCAGCAAGTTGCTTGGTGTCCTCAGGGGTCCTAGTTAGTTGCGATCAAACGCCTGTCACGCCATGCTCCTGCAGGAGAAGGCTGGCATTCTCTGCCCTGGGTCTGTGATGCTGCGATCAGAGCAAAGGTGAGAGCCAGGCAGGGGCTGGGGAGGTGGGGAGTCAGAACATCACAAAGGATGGGTTATATTTATTTCCTTACTTGGCCTTGCTGATATTTTAGCAATAAATGCATGGTGCTTTATCGTGTTTTATATAAAGATATGAAGTAAACGTGTTGGTCAGTCTGAGGCATATTTTCCCCTCTGCAGTAGCTGCGCGGGTGTGTACAGGGCCAAGTGTACTTCCGCTCCCAGCCAGCGCCCACCCCGCATCCTGCAGCGCTGCAGGCTGGCCACACCCAAGAGGAAGGAAGCGCTGGGAAAGACTCTGTTTATGCAATTCTGACTCTCCTAATTTAAAAGATATGTGCCAAAAATCAGCGCTTTGCTTCCAGAGAGAATTTTCCATTTCGGAACTCTTCTCATAGAAAATGCAAGTGCTGAATTTTATACCCCATGACGATGTGCTGAAACAGAAGTTTTGCTTCTTTGCTGCACAGAAAAGCATTTCTACCCTCTCCAGCTGTAGGAGTTTCACTAACTTCTTAGATTAAAAGTGTGCTGTTTTCCATTGAGCGTGTTGCTGTTGTTTTCCGAGGAGCTCTTTCCTATACAAAACAGTTGCCCTCATGGCAGATGAGACTGCCCAGCACCGAGCGAACCAGTGACTTCACACATGGGTGCAGGTACATTGCTCATCACTCTCTGATCAATAATTCAAAAGCCCCCTAGAAATGCTTTAAATTGAAACTGAACACACCACTAACAATCTTAGAGAGGCAGACATCGTTCAAGCCAGGCAAGCGTAGGTCCTGCACAGGCGCCTGCACCTGCCCGGGAGCTGGCAGTCTGCGTCTCTCAGGGCTGCCAGGGCGTGTAAGCCAGCTCAGCCATCTGGTCTTGAGGGTGTAGATTTGCACTCACCTCCTTCCTGGGCACATTCGTCCATCTCTGTCTGCTGGGCCGTGGTACGCTCATTCATTCTGTCTCGGTTGGGGCCTCTCTGCTTTTCATTATTTTCTCTCAGTCAAGCAGCCAGCTCTGGCTCCCCGTGGTTATAAGAAATTACCCATGCGGTGAACTTCATTTAGAAAACTCTGCTGCATAAAGAGGGGGCCCCATGACTCTTCCAGTCCGGTTTGTGTTTACTTTCACACTACAGTCTCTTGACGGCCTCTGACGGAGAAAGAGATGCTGAACCTAAAATGTTTGGGCAGAAACCCTTGGATGAGTGATAAATAAAGCTGAGGCTGGACTCCAGATTAAGTGCTTAGAAAAGTAAAACTTCAGCATCTACCTGTCTTCTTCCAAAAGAAGAAGACCATGAAAGACCAGCTATGCACTCTAGGAGAACGTGGAGATTTTAAAGTTCATGTCTTTCATACCAGAAGATATGCTTGCTGTGCATATCTAAATCTAACTCACATTATGAAGCTTCACCCTAGAATAAGCATTCTGATTTAGTTCAAGAGCCACCCGTGTTCCCCCTAAGTCTGCCTCATGTTTATAGCATGTGATGCAAACAGAAAAGAACATCCCACTTAATTTGATAAACGTCACGGCCTCTCTTTATGTATTTGTGAAAAGAGAAGAACCTAACATATTTTAAGAGACAAAACAAAGGAAAGGACTAAAGGGTTCTTCTGAATATTTTAGGGAACACAGTCTCATGCTATATTTGAATTGAAATAATGTCCTGGCTTAATACAGCTTTCTGTTGACTTAATGCAGCTTGTAGCGAAATGAAGGGCAGGAAGCAGCCATAAAATATAATTCCATTTTGGTACTTATGATAAATCAATTATAGAAAACCTCTTGCATGGGAAATACATTCCAAATTATCGCATGAATAAAGAAATACGAGAGTGCTGTGCTGTCGCATCATAAATGCAGAGGAGACTTGCGGCCCACAGTGTCCTGTGAGTGGGTCCTGCTCCCAGCCCAGCAATTCCTTCCGCAGCGCCCCTTCCCAGGCCTCTGGGGCGAGACTTCACTTTGCATTACTCTTTATTTATGTGGCTTTTAATCATTTTGAAACCTACACTTATGCTTAATCAATGGGAGTTGCTAAACATTTTTCTAACAAATTCCAATGTAGTGCATCTTAAACTCTGGATCTCTAAGGCCAAAAGAAACATGCCTGAGGCAGGGCCTGGAGGTCATAAGGGAAAGATCTGCTGGCAGTGTGCTGTCTGGCTAGGAGATGTGATGGGGTTTTCCAAACCAATGAAAGACTAGAGAGCTACAAAGATAGATGATAGACAGATAGACAGACAGACAGATAGATAGATTAGATAGATGATAGATTAGATAGACAGATTAGATAGATAGATAATAGATTAGATAGATAGATAATAGATAGATAGATAGATAGATAGATAGATAGATAGATAGATAGATAGATAGATAGATTAGGTAGGTAGGTAGGTAGATAGATAGATAGATAGATAGATAGATAGATAGATAGATAGATAGATAGATAGATAGATGATAGATAGATAGATAGATAGATAGATGATAGATAGATAGATAGATAGATAGATAGATAGATAGATAGATAGATAGATTCGATAGGGAGAGAGAGACAGATAGACAGACAGACAGATGATAGAAAGGCCAACTACCAATGCCTACAAATAGTTTTACTGACTGCTATACCAATAAAATGAGCTTTAAAAATACAGTCATCACCCTCTAATTCTTACAGAAACAAAGGCTCCTGATCAGCAAACTCTGCACCCTTTCACAGAATGTCAGTGCCACTTTGGGAGATAGCTATGCTCGGAGAGCCTGGTCCACAGAGTCAAGCTGATCA
>PVIC010028827.1:0-22878 GCA_004025085.1 Thryonomys swinderianus
CATGAGCCACCATGCCTGGCATTGTGGTATGTGGTACCGGTTGCTGGTGGATGTGAGTCACCACACCTGTCACTGTGGTATTTGTTTACCAGGATCAAACTGTAGACCTTGCACTTGGAAGGCAGACGCTGGAACCACTGATCTAAATTTCCAGCCCTGTTCTATATTTTTTTATTACTATGAGCATATTACTTTAAGAAAAAAATCAACCCCAACATGTACAAAAACAGCATAAATAACCTTAAAGTACTTGATATTATCTGTTAATCATGTTTGCTATATAATCTTATTTAAGTTCATATTATTATCTCATTTAAGTAATTCTTTAAAATAATTTTTAATAACTTGAAAGTACAGATAGTTTAACTTTCTGTATTGCTGGAATATTATTTCCTGTTTTTACCTTTTATAAATGGTAGTTATAATATAGACTTAATTCCAGGCTGTATTCCACTAAAACCTATAGATTTTGAGGTCTCTGAAGTTATTTGTTTACTAAACCCCCAAAACATGTAAATATGTGTTTATTTGTTTTTTAAAAATTTCTGAGTTTGGGGGTAATTTTGTTTAAAGATATTTTGATTTTTTTTTTTGAAACAAGGTCTTGTTTTGTAGTTCAGGCTGGCCCTGAACTCACTATGTAGCCCAGGCAAGTCTCCAACTCACAACATTTCCCTGCCTCTGCTCCTGAGTGCTGGGATGTGAGCCACTATGCCCAGCATTGTGTTTAAAGATTTTTAAGATGATATTAGATCATTGCTCATTCAGGGAACATGCAGTATAGGGTTTTAGTCAAATGCCTATGTTTATTATTTTCACTTTTCTACATAATTTCAGGCAAAGTTTTCAATCAGTGCCATATTATTAGGAAGAGCCATCACTTAAAGAAATATGAATTAATCAGATGACTTGACATTGGACACAATTGACTTCCTCTGTTCTTCTTATTCTTCCTGGCTCTTGCCCCTTCTTTGCCTGTCAGTTAAAATGATATTTCCCATAGGTTTCTCTTTAACTTCTTATTTAAATTACTCTTTCACTAGGTATGGTGGCAAATCCCTATAATTTCAGCCCTCAGGAGGCTGAAGCAGGAGGATCACTGTCAAGAGGCCAGCCTGGGTCATATAGTGAGACTGTGTCTCAAAAGAACATAAAAAATGAATAACTTTTTTGATTATATAATCCTTTAGCTTCCTCCACAGGCTATATTTTTATAATTCATAATTGATTATTTGTACTTCTGATGTTTTGAGTTCTATACTTTTATTTGCTTACCAAATGACTCTATTGGATGTCTTAAAAGTCCCCTGTTTTTGTGTGGTAAAAGAAAATACTCTAGTCACTTTCCCATTAACCCACAGTAAAGGAGAGTTTTATTAGGCTTGTGGTTCCAGTGAGTTTAGTTCATGGCTGGCTGGCTCCAAGGTAGAAAAGCATAGTAGAAGGACCTAGTTAACCCATGGCAGCCAGGAAGCAGAGAGAAGGAAGAACCAAGGACAAGAATACACTCTTCCAGGTCATACCCCCCCCCCACTGACCTTTCCACTCCAATCAGGTCCCATCTCTGGACACAAAATTTTTGTGACACATTTTTAGATCAAAACTGTAATACTCTTCCTCCCTTTCTCAGAAGGTCCATGTCTGTCTCATTAGCTAAATGCATTTACTACATCTATTAGAGTCATCAAAACTCTTTTAACAATTACAGCATTGTTGAAAAGTCAAGTCCAGGGTCTCCTCTGAGACATAAGGCATACTCTTAGCTGTGACACTGGTAAAAAAGTTAAATACCTTCAACATACAGCACCATAGCTAGATGAAAACCTATCAGGGCAAACATTAAATTTAGGAGTCCATGACCAGGACCTGTGGTAGGTTGCTATGAGATTTAAACTGTAACAGGTTTGGGCAGCCCTGTCTCTATGGCCTTACCAGTTGTCACCTACATGGCTTCTCTTTGGGGATGCCTCTGTTCCTAGCCTTCAGCATTGCTCAGTATATGTTTCATGTTTCTGATGTCACCAACTTCCTGGGGTCACCATTGCACTGTAAGCTTCATTCTCACAGCTCACACGCTACTCTCTCAAGGGTGTAGTCCCTGGCCTCCCACAGTTCATTCTGAAATCTGAGCAGAAGCCTCCATAATCCCACAACTCTTGAATTTAGTATTCCTGAAAAAGGAGCACCACAAGGTGACAGTAAAGTTTATCAGATGACCTGACATTGAGATACCACAGGACATGTCAGCTCAAGAAATAGCTGGGTCCTCAGAGACACCACATAGCTTCAGTGGCTCTTTGAGTGATTAGATGGTTGAATTTAATGAACCACTTTTTCAGTGGCCCTAAGTGAGTAGGGTGCCCTGGAATTCTCTCAAAGTAGAGTATTTCAAAAGCATTTACCATTTTATACCCTTGAACCTGTGAAGGAAAATCTATTCTTTTGACATATAGGAAAGAAGGAGGACAAGAATGTATGTACCCTTTCTAGATAATGCTGGTAGAGACTTGACCTTTCCAGCCTGGTGCTGCCTGCCAACATAGGATTTTGGGGGGACATTTTAGATCTAAACCATAGCAAAGACATATTTGTTAAATGGAAATATGTTGTGATTGGCGTGCAGGGAAAGAAAATAGTGGGAAAGGCTAGAGATAAAAATTGTAAAAGGAAGCAGTCTTTTTTCTTCTTCTCAAAACCTGTTCTTATTCCCATATAACAAATAGTGGTATAACCATGTTGTACCAAGAGAAAAATAAAACTGCCAACCTTGACTTCCCATTGCTTCTTTCTGTGTAATTGTTTCTTGAAATTTGTTGTAAGAGTTGAGTTTTATTTTATCTGGATTGAAAAATTTCATTGGATATTAGACTGTGGAAAGAGAATAAATTTAAGGTTCAAAGATTGGGTCTGTGAAAATATACATAAAGCATTTAAACCCACTAAATGTTTGATATATGTTGGTTAACTATAGTCTATTACCTGTTCCTTCTTAACCATATATCTTCCACATTAAATCTAATACTAGCTTTTTATATTTGATTGCACTATTTTTCATTGCTTATAGAACAGAATCAGAATTTCTTCATGTAGTACAAATGGCTTTTTACAATTTTGAACCCTTACTTCTTCCATTTTATTTCTCATTACTTCTTTCTCTGCACTCCAATGAAAAGCATGCTTTTTTTTTAATAAAGCATGCCATTCTCTTTCACTGTTGCATACCTTTATACTCTATTTCTTGATCTAGGTAGTTTTCCACTTTGGCTAGTTGATTATTCCTTTTGAATCCTAGCCTGTATTCTACATTTTTTTTTTTTTTTTTTTTAATGAGACAGGGTCCCGCTTTGTAGTTCAGGCTGGCTCTGAGCTCACTATGTAGCCTAGGCAAGCTTTGAACTCAGCAATCCTCCTATCTCTGCCTCCCAAGTGCTGGATTACAGGCGTGAGCCACCACGCCGGGCACTGTGGTATGTGGTGTTGATTGTTGGTGGGTGTGAGTATGTGGTTAGGCCCAGCATTGTATGTGGTTACCAGGGATTGATCTCAGGACCTTGTGCTTGCGAGGCAAGCGCTGGAAACACTGAGCTAACCCTCTGGCCCTCTACTTATTTTTTTATCAAACATGCATTAATTAATAATTACCTCAAATGTGACCATTTAAACTTTTCCTGGTTCCTCCCAGCAAAGCAAGGAAGGAAACTGTGTCCCCAGAAGACTTTCTTATCCATACTGAATTGCATTTATTTCTTCTGCTTATTTTTCTACTCTTAGGCCTGACAGAAAAAACTGAAATTTTGAAAAACCATTTAATGTGTCCTGTAAAAGTGCCTGGTGTATGTTAGATTCCAAATTTCAGTTAAAGACCTCCAAGCTCTTGTAGGAGTGGCTGTGATGTCATTTTTTAAAAATTAGCATTTTCATCCCAGTTTCACAGGTTATAACATAAACAAGATAGATATTATCACGAAATATCAGAAGAGGTAACATTGTAAGGCATAATTTATGCTATTTTAGTTTCTTAGCCAATTTAAGTTTATATCTGTGGGATCCAGAGGAAGGAAATGTAACCTAGGACCTTTGGATTTAGGTTCTAGTCTCCTGTGAGTGACGGCACACAGTCAAATAACATGAGGCTTAGAGAAACTGAGCTTGGGCCTGATCCATGCTACTGTGGATCAGATCCCAGGCCCCAGCCTGCCACAACTTTTATTTAACACCCTCTAGTAACAAAATGTAACAGACTCAGAAGGCTATAATGGAGCAGTTCTGCCTTGAAGCATCACAGCATGTGGGACAACCACAGTCCTTATTATCCAAGGTGAAAGTGAGCTGAGTGCATAGGCAGCCAGGAAGGAGTTCCAGTTATTCCTCCCAAACAGGATTCTTTTGCAACATAGTTAAGTCCAAAGTCTGTCTGCAGGAAGGCCTGGTCAGTTTTTGACGTTCCAATTATTTCTCCCAAACAGGATTGTTCCCAGCATATATCTAATCCTAGAATATCAGTATATTCATGTTCTATTTTATTCAGAATTTCAAAGTTTCAGGTCATATATTCATTCATCTTGGACAGAGGTTTTTTTGAGTATATAAGCAAGCATTACCTCACCCTCTAGTTAGGATTATTTTTAAAAACTTACCTAACCAATAACCTTTTAAAGGTGTGTTGGTTGTTTTATTTGAACTCTAGCCTTTGTTTACTTAAATCCTTATTTCCCATAGGGTAATGAAGCAGCTGTAGAACAAGAAATTAATAGTGCAGAAACTTATTTTGAAAGTGCCAGAGTTGAATGTGCAATCCAGACATGTCCAGAATTACTCCGAAGAGGTATGTCCTATTTTATACTTAGAAATTTGAATAAGTATGAGGTAATATTGTTAGTTTTTTAATATACTGAAGGAATAATGTAATCCTAGGAATTTTAATGTTCTGTACCTTAGTATTTAGTGTGTCTGGAAAAGATTACATGTCTAAGATAAAGGCTTTCAGATGTTTTCCTAATATCTGACTTTGTGTTGCAATTATATAGAAATAGTACAATTTTAAGAACTTCTTACACAGACCTTGTAATTTTTACTCCTGGTTGATAATTTTAGTTAGAATTTCATGAGCCAATAGAAAATAGAGAAAATTTGAAAATTGTATTAACAGCAATAATATGTAACCCTATTTACCATTCAGGACATGGCAGTGATATTTCAGCTTATCCCATAAAAAAGCAGAAGTAATCTGAGTTTATTTCACTCTTCTAAAATAATATGTATCTGTAAAAATAATTTAATACATTTTCTAAAGGTATTTTTTTATGAACTAAATCTTTTTTCAAAAGCGAATTATTTTCTTCTTGAAATTTGTATTCATATTTGCAGACTTTGAATCACTATTTCCAGAAGTGGCTAATAGCAAACTAATGATTCTGACTGTAACACAGAAAACTAAGAATGATATGACTGTTTGGAGTGAAGAGGTAGAACTTGAAAGAGAAATGCTCTTAGAAAAGGTAATTATTTCAGATGCTAGCAATTTAATTTTATGGCTCTATTTAAATACCGCTAAACCAGTATTTTGAAATGATTAGTGTTTTTCAAGTCTTTTGTCCTTCTATAAAGTATTTCACTCCTAAAGAATTTTATTTCTTTTTAAGAATAAAAGTATCATACTGTTTCTTGTTTCTAATCCCCTTCAGATATTCAGTAGTTTCTTGAATTTTTCCAAAATTTGTTTTACAAAATTTAATTAAAAGAGTAAAACTAAGTAAGTCTCCTTTTCTTCCTCTTTCCTTCCATCTCCTCTTTCCTCTTTTCTTTTAGTCTGTCAGATAAATAATGAAAATTGCCCCAACCCTTTCTAAGAAGTAAACAGCAACCATGAATATAACGCTGTAAACTACTTAAGTGGTAACAAATTGTGCTAACTTAAAATTTTGTCTACAGTATAAAAAAGAATATTGTTCTGCTTGTATGACCAGTTTCTTATTCTTTTGGGGACCTTAGTTAACTTCAGTCAAAAAATACCCTTTACTGAATACCACGCAAGTTAATGTTAGCAGTTTTATGTAAGGCTGGATGTATGTGTCTGTTCATTTGTAATAATATATTGTAATTTATATATTCAATCATATTTTTTGTAACAACTTCATATGTAAATGTCCCATGTAGAGCTCTCTAATATATTTTTATGTAGTATTTAATAATCATCAGTGTATTAGTCATAACTAATTAGAGAAGTTAGAGGCATAAGACATCTCTAATTTTAAGATCTGAATTTAGAATTGGAATTTAAACAGGCAATAATCGGTAATAAACATTTTATGTATATATTAAGGAAATGCTTAGTTCCTGTATTCTTATCACTATTACTAGGCTGTTAGAGATCTATCATATGTACCAAGCATTAGGAGTCCTAATTCCTTGAACAGTTAAAAGATTATAGCCAAGGCCTATTCAGTTTTCTGTAATAATTTAGAGTCCTTTAAAATGACAATGTGTTTCATCTTGAAATTTGTAACTTTATAATATGAAACTATCTCTATTAAAATGCTTCAATTGAGGAATGTTAATGATTATTTTGGAACTCCTAGCATAAGCTCCAAGTGGATTTTAATATATTTTTAAAAAAAACTTTTTTTCCCAACAGATGTCAGTGTTTGCTGTCGATGAACAGAAATCTTAAAAGGAATATTTAAACTGGTTCTTGGAATAATTTGGGAGTACTGGGGCCGGAGGTTTAGCTCAGCGGTTCTGGCGCCTGCCTCGCAAGTGCAAGGTCCTGAGTTCAATCCCTGGTTACCATATGTAATGCCGGGCATGGTGGTTTATGCCTGTAATCCCAGCACTCGAGAGCCAGAGGCAGGAGGATTGCTGAGTTCAAGGCTTGACTGGGCTACATAGTGAGCTCAGAGCCAGCCTGAATTACAAAGCGAGACCCTATCTCAAAAAAAAAAAATGGAGTATTTTCAGTTAACCTTTGTAAATATTCTGTCTGATTGCAATGTTTGTTCACCTTGTAGTTTTTAAATATAGCATGTCTTCATTTAATTGAAATATATTCTGAGGACTTTCCTATTTAAGGGTTGTGGGGATTAATGAATTCAGTGGTGAATATAAATATTAATTGTGAAAGATAATCTAGAGAGTAGTACAATATTATTTTAATGTGTATCTCACTTTCCAAGTAGGTATTGGAGGGGGGCATAAGTTCGCCTCAGGGGTGTATTTCTGTAGCAGGGATCAGTAGACGTTTTATGTGAAGGACATCAAAAGACAAAATTGTAACCAATTTAGTTTTGTAAAAAAGAATTTTTGTCTATAACTTAACAGAGTTTATTTGAGCAAAAATGTAGGAATGGGGTAGCCCTCAGAATTAGTTCAGAAAGCTGTACCCTCCAGAGCAAGTAGAAATACTTACAGACAGAAAAAATCCAGCTTTATGATCTTAACTGTGTTTATAGTTATAACCTTATTGACTGTGGCTTGATCAGCTTTTGTCAGCCAGTAATTGGCTGGTAGTCTGAAACTTGTTACCTGATATATTCCTAAATTAGATTTTCAATTTTATATACTAATACTGATTGTAGTATGTAAAGTTCAGATTCAAGTATCCAGATAGCCTCAGGCCAAATTAATTTAAGAGTTAAAAGATCTAATTGGTTCCCTATAAGCAGAAGCTGAAGAAAGAACAAAAAGCAAACTTCTCTGTTCAAAGTTACAGAGAACTTTTTGTCTTCTTTATTAAAGAAGAGTTTCTATGGCTCAACTAAACTAGGCTCCTTTTTTTTTTTTTTTTTTTTTTAAACTAGGCTCCTTTTGACTGGGTGCTGTGAATCTCTTGGCTTTGTTTGTTTGTTTTTTGCCTTATTTCAGAATTGGTTCATTATTGACTGTGAGGCACATCGCATGAATAACTCCATTCTGGTTTGTTATAGTCTGCTGGTGCCCAGTACCAAAACAGTGGCCTCCCACAAAGTTTGTTTCATAAGAGTAAGACCAAATTTAATAAACACCGTAGTTTTTCTTTACCTACAGGGCACAATATTCAAGATCCTCAGTGGATACTGAAATTGGATAATATGGAACCCTATATATACTGTTTTTTTCCTAGAATACATACTTATTATTATTATTAATTTATGTACAGTAAGCCATTAGTAATGATAGCTAGTAATAAATGATAATAAAATTACTGTAGTGAAAGTTAAATGAATCTCTGTCAAAATATCTTACTATACTTTATATTTTTTACCTAAAGGAAAACTTCTCTTTGGTATATCCTAATAATTACCATCACTGATCTTGCCTTTGGGGCTATGATTAAATATGGTGACTTATATACAGTAACTATGATATCAAGTCAATCCACTAAGCAAGGCAGCTGCTAAATGATGAACCGGCAGGTGGTTTTCAGTGTGAATATTCTGGACAAAATGATAATTTACATCCCAGTTAGGAAGAAGTAGAATAATGTGAAGTTTCATTATCCTACATTACTCAAAGTGGTGTACAATTTAAAACTTAATGAATTATTTCTAATATTTTTGAAGACAGTTGATTATAAGTAATTAAAACCACCGAAAATGGGATAGGGACACTGCTGTATTAAAGGCATTATATTAAGGTCATTAAATCATCATCACTTAACTATTGTACATTGTGAAAGCAGCCTTAAAAAACAATGTAAAAATGAATAGATATAGCGGTGTTCCCAAAAACTGGTAATACTGACAGAGAGCAAGCTAGATTTGATACTAGGGCTATAGCCTACCAATTTCTGATTTTGCCTCTGTTCTTCATTTCTTAGTCTTTGACCTCTGAGTACTAGCTGCAGGTCAGAGATTCTTAGTGAAAACTTTTTCTGGGTGGACCAAAGTCTGCATTGCCCACCACTCGGTGATCCTGGCAGTTTTCACCCTTACATATGGTAGTCTGTGCTATCTCAGAATCTTACCTCCTCACACAGGTCAGCCCTTTGCTAAGGACCCTGGGGTGAGTTGCTTGGTAGGCTGCCTTCATGCATCTTCTCATTTATAGCACTCTCCAAATTCCAGGTGTTTGAGTAATCTAGAGCTCTTTCTTTCTACCTCTTTCTCTTAGTGACACCATCACTTTGCTAAGCTCCACTTTGTCTCTATTTTCAAAAGAAGAGCTTATACAAAAAACTAGAGCAAATAGAATAATTTCATTTATTTCATTTCTCTCAAGGACCCACAGTCCTATCTGTTGTTCATTGTCTAAAAATAGGTGCTCTGCATAGTTTGATAAATTTTAAGCTTTTATCAGGACAGTGAGTTTAGTACTTATTACCCTGTTGGAACTAGAAGTAAAACTCTATCCCCTTGTTAAACATTCATGATCCTTTTTATTTTTTTAAAGTACTTTAATTTGTTAACACCTTTTAACTACTTCTGGTAAAGATAATACAAACATAGAAATTAGGCCAATAAGATTCACATTTTGATACATGCAATGTGATATATAGCAGTTACACACTTATGACATACATGGGGTAGCCCAGCCTAGTAGTGGCACATACCTGTAATCTAGAGCTCCTGGAGGTGGTGCTGGAGAATCACAAGATCAAACCCAGCCCTGCCAAGATTTATCAGGACCTTGACTCCAAATAAAAGATTGGGGAATGTACAAGGCCCTTGGCTCAATTACTATTATCACCACTACCACACACACACACAGTAATAATGTATAAGCTATATAACAAAAAATGAATATCCTGTTTATCCTTCCCCTTCTATCCAATTCACAATTTTTTATGTGCCTTCTCAGAAGTATTTCATGTCTATTGGAATGGACAGTTGGGTTTTGAAGGGTACAAAAGCAGTTAGATGTGTTTATAAACAACTAATTCAAATTAATGAAGGCTTTTGATGTTTTCCTTGTTTTTCATTTTCTTGCCTATTTCTCATCTCTATAATGATATAAAATAGCAAACTAACAAGTTTGTTAATAGTTAAAAACATTTCATAAAGGAAAATAATATAAAAAATACAGAATGTAATGAGGGGAAGGAAAAAATATGATTCAGAAAGAAAATAAAAGAGTGTATAAAGGGGGTGAAGAGGTGTGGGTGGGTAGAGACATGGGTAAAAATGAGAATTAACTTGTGTCATATACTGGTACAAATTCCCCAAGGTTATATGCGATTGTCAGATGTATGTAAATTGTATCAATAAAGAATTCAATTTAAAAAAATACAGAATTTAGACTTTTTAAAAGAAATCAAACTTCTGTATTAACCATTAATCTTTTGAAATGGTGAACATCTGATGCCTTTACAGTCTATTTTGTGATTTTTTTCATTTGTAGTAATCTTACTGAGTTCTATATCTGAAGAAAATATTTATTTAAAACTTTATTAAATAAAATTGTAGTGGTGCTAAATTGAACATATTATTTGTACCTTTTTCTACCTAGTTCATTAATGGTGCTAAGGAAATTTGCTACGCTCTTCGAGCTGAAGGCTACTGGGCTGACTTTATTGACCCATCATCTGGTGTCGCTGTGAGTAAATAATTTTGAAAGCCGGATTACTTAAAGTAGGGATAGTTTTTATTATAAAATTATTTATAATTATACCTTTAATAAATACAGACCATTTAGAACTTTTTTTAATAGCTTAACAGTTTTACTCAGAGTATTCTGTTATTCGTCAGTTTCTTTTAAAACTTGAGAGACCTCTTATCACAGTTTCTTCAGAACTTTATTAAAAATAAGTTATTTTCATCATTAATAGTTGATATGATTATGTTTACTGTTTATAATAATTACAATATAAAATTAGTTTATTTACTAAAAATTTGAAATTAATGTTTTCTGGCCTCATTTCTTTTAGAAACCAAGTAAAGTAATACTGTATAGATGGTTAAAAAAAGTTTTAGAGTAGTAATATACTATACTTTGAAGAAAGGACCAGTTTGTCTCATTTTAAATTCTGAACTTATGTTTCAATTACAAGTAGGAGTAATTTTTTTTTTAAATCTTAAGACTGCTGCTTTTTTTGAAAAGCAAAGATACATTAATACAGAGTAGATATGAAAAATTTGTGCTCTGGGCTTTATTTTCCTTAGTTGAAAATTAAGATAAACCAAAGATGATTCCCTTGAGCTTTGTCCCATTTAAAGTTTGTGTAATATGAATTCGATTCAAACGTAAAATTGTTAGACCACACATACCACATTTCCAGAGTGCAGTACTGGAGAAATTATGTTAGGACAGTTTTAGAAATGAATGTGACCTATTACTTACTTGACTTTTTAAATATTTGAATGTTAAAATAGATAAACGTTCATCCTTGGATAAAAATTATTGCTATAGTATCTTTCTCATGAAAGTATCACTTTTTTTTTTTTTCTCCAGTTTTTTGGACCATATACAAACAGCACTCTTTTTGAAACAGATGAACGCTACCGGCATTTAGGATTCTCTGTTGATGATCTTGGCTGCTGTAAAGTAATTCGCCATAATCTCTGGGGTACCCATGTGGTTGTAGGAAGTATCTTCACTAATGCAACACCAGACAGTCATATTATGAAGAAATTAAGTGGCAACTAACATTGATGTCGTCGTATTTTCTGTACCATTTGTATGTAAATGGATTGATCAATATAAACAATGTCAAAGACTTCACTTTTTAAAATATACTTATTTTGGGTATTTATTTCAACATATATAGATTTACAGCATTGGTGAGTGGCTGGGATTTTTAAATCACAAATGGTCATTATTCATATTGTTATTGAATACATGTTAAGCATACCACATTGGACAGAATACAGTAATTAACATTTAACCAGGGTATCATCTAGTATTGTGGATTCTCCCCTTTATTAGGAAAAAACTTAATTTCAATTTTTTCCAAAAATAAAATCATACATTTGGTTATAATCTGTGGCTTCTTCATTGCAGTTTTTTAAAACATAATTTTAAAAGATTCTGAAGAAGCTATATTATTAATTTTGATTTTTTAGTAATGCAGTAAATTCTAAATTCATTGTGGACTTTCTTTTTTCTAATATTCTTTTTCTTTATTGTCTATTATTTGTCCAGGTATCAATTTGAGTATTACTTTGAAAATAGTAGATGAGCAGCCAAAAAAAAAAGTAATGATAATAAATACATCTTTAAGTATAAAAGCATATGAATCTCATTCTCTCTCTTTTGGAAGCAATGATTATTCTTTTTTGAGGAATGGGGTTTGAAGTCATAGGGAACTGAGCTACATCCCCAGACCTTTTCATTTTTAGACAGTTTCTTAGTATTATGAGTTTTGAAAGGATTTTCATTTGTGAGGCTTTTGCCCATAGCAAAAGGCAGATCTTAGGAGAGAAAACAACTTACATTAATTACAGTGAACTCTTTCCTTTGGTGAAATACCTAGTTTTTAAAAAACAGTTTACATAGAAATAATCAACTTTTTATTCACAACTGTCTTGTAACTTCCTGAAAGTGTTGCTTATGATCTAAATAGTATAAGCTGCAGTTTTTACTCATTATGAAATGATGTTTTGAAATAAAATCATTAAAATGTGTATCTGTGTGCATCATAAATCCTTGATAAATTTTCACCTTCATCACTAGCACCTAGATAAAAACACAGGAACCCTCCTTCCTTTGTTTTCCTTTCCAGGTATTTCAATCCCCTCCCAAGGATAACCACTATTTAGATTTCCTATAATGTAAATTGCCTGATGTTTTATATGTATGGAACCATACAAAATGTTCACTTTTGTGTCTGGCTTCTTTCATTCAGGCAATTTTTACACTATTCTGTGATGTTTCCTTGAAACTTGTATTTGCTCTAACAGTTGTGAAGTGCCGTCTACTGGTGGAAAGTGATGTTAATTGGTAGCTGTTGGAAGTGTACATAGTGATGAGACTCCTTTTTATGATTTTGTTAACAGGATTTTCAGAAACAGCAAAAAAGCAGTTACTTCCAGTTTTTTAAAGAAGATTCTAAACTGTTATGGCAACATTAAGTTTTGGGGGACTCTTACTGATAATAGTGAAAAATAAGTATTGTGTACTGCAATAAGAAAACAC
Organism: Thryonomys swinderianus; assembly: GCA_004025085.1. Taxonomy (NCBI): domain Eukaryota; kingdom Metazoa; phylum Chordata; class Mammalia; order Rodentia; family Thryonomyidae; genus Thryonomys; species Thryonomys swinderianus. The sequence continues at coordinate 13,048 of PVIC010028827.1, forward strand.
CTCAGGTATCAGTTTCATCTTGTGCACTAGTTTAAAACCCAGTTAACAAATGATTAAGTTACTCATTTAAACATCAACTTGCTACCTTTTAAAATAAGACCATCTCATTAACATTTGTATTAGATATGTCACTAAAAAACAAATCAAATTTAGAAGCTTTGACAAGAGTTTTAGAATTTTGCTGAAGAAGTTAAATGTTAAAAAGGTTCTTTCAGATCATCTGATCTACTATCACTCATTTTTAGAAACCATATGCAAAGTAATAAAAGTATGCATTAGGTAACTCAGCTAATGATAAGATCACTAGAGCTTGGCTGTTATTCCATTATTTATAGACTTTCCATATTTTTCATGATTGTCAAGCCTAATAATTATCTAATAGAAACATAAAGTTGCAGATTGTAAGATGAAAAGTTTAGGGTTAATTAGCTGCCACATCTTACAGATAAATTTAGAAATGCATTGAATTCTTCATGCTTTGAATTTATTTGAAAATTGCTGAAACATTAATAAAAGTTCATTTATAGAATGCTACATTCAAACAGAAGTTCTGAAGCTTCATTTAAAACCTCCATGTCTTAGGTTTCCATTACTTGTAACCTCAATCTAAACTTTGTATTTTAACAGAATTCTGCTTTTAGTTTCTGACACCTTTCGTCTTTATACGATTAGTTCTCTCCTTGCTCCAAAGCAGGTTTTATCCACCTTTTACTATTTACATTTTGAATCAAGTAATTCTTTATTGTGGGAACCGTCCTTTACATTGTAGTGTACTTAGCAGCATTCACTGGGCTCTGCCCACTAGATAATGGTAGAAAACTCCTTTGTTGTGACAAAAATATCTCCAAGTACTGCCACATTTCCAGTGGAGAACAAAAAAACCTTTATTACCTAAAGTCAAATTAGCAAGCCTGTTATCTGACAACCCACCCTAGTTGAGAACCCTTGATTCAAGACACTATCTAAACTCAGTGATCCTCAAATCTGGCTGTATGTTTGGATTACCTGGAAAACACTGAATAGTATTGCTGCTTTGGCCCTCACCCACAGAATGAGTTTATTACTCAAATGTCATTTGAGCAAGAGTATTTTTTTTTAAGTTTCTAGGTACTTTATTATTCTGTCAGGGTCTAACTCATTAGAACAACCTAAAATTCACTGAATTAAAAATCTAAGAGAATAAGAACAAATTACAACTGTACATGTAATAGATATAACAAAAAAAATTAAGGCTCTTAATGTTTTGCATTAATCAAATCAGGCACAAATCAAGGGTTAGTTCTATTCCCCACTTCATAAAACCTTCCTGACTTACTATACTCTTCACTGGTGTTGTCTTTCCCTTTATTGTATAGTATCTAGTTAACACCACACTATTTGCAGTTGGTTATATTGCACTAGTACAGTGCTTTTGGTTTGGGGTTAAATTTGACTTCCCATACCTGGAAAGTACATATCCCAACTTCCTACTGAAATAACACTAAATGCAGTAGTAACATTTATTCTTAATTTTACCTTTGCAAATCAGGATATTTTAAACTCAGGTTTCATTTTGTTTTGCTTTGTTTTGTCTTGTTTTTGTCTGCCTCCCCCAATGTGTCAGTAGAATGCCGATAAGCTGTAACTATCTGGAAGGCTTAAATTAAGGCTTTGAGCATTTGATTTCCATTTATTACTGAAACTGTCATTGTTTAAAGTCATGTCCATATGATAGAGAACATACACGTGGTTGCCTGATTGATGACAGATGATACTGTAGTGCTGTGAAAAAGAGTGATCTTTTCAGTATATATTGCTGGTCCATTGGATATATATGTAGAAAAAAATTATTTTTACTCTATCGCCAGCACAGATATTACTTCAAGTGATTGCAGATCTACATGGGAAAAGTTAAAGCTTTTAAGGGAAAAAGATCTTTGTTATTTTCACAAAGACTTTAAAAATGACAAAACCATGCAAGTGGAAAATGGATGAAATGTATAGCATTAAACAGCTTTTAATTCATAAAAAGACATCAAGGCAGACACCTACCAGAACTGAGGATAGATGTGTATTCAGCACTAAAGCAGTATACATCTCCAACAAAAGACTCCTCCAAAATACACACACACAAAACCTAAAATCTAGCAGAATAACAAAACTATATTCAGATAGCCAATAAACACACTTTACTTTGTAAATTATCAAAAATGCAGTTAAACACATCACTACACACCCCTCAGAATGACTGAAGTGAAAAGGCATAGATATAGAGCAATACTGTTGAAAGGACTATCAATTCAGATTTTGGAGCCTTAATAGGGTGTAGGACTTAGCAGTTACACTCTGAGCCATAGATGAGACAAATGGAAGCCTACCAAAATTATAACGAAGCAAATGACAACCAACATTGGGATGATGTATCAGTTGTGGCATATTCACATAAAGAAATCCATTGTAATGTTTTATGACCACTTACAAAAGAAGAAATTAAAACATGCAAAAGAAATCAGACCTATGAGAGTACATACTACAGAACTCCATTAATGTAAAATACAAAAATTATATTGCTAGGGTCAGAGATTTAGCTCAGTGGTTCTGACAACTGCCTAGCAAGCAGTAAGGTCCTAGCAAGTAAGGTCCCTGGTTTGATCCCCAGTAACCACATACAACAATACTGGGCGTGGTGGCTCATGCTGACCAGCAACCAGTACCACACCACAAATGCCAGGCATGGTGGTTTACACCTATAATCCCAGCACTCGGGAGGCAGAGGCAGGAGGATTGCTGAGTCCTAGGCTTGATTGGGCTACATAGTGAGCTCAGGGCCAGCCTGAACTACAAAGCAAGACCCTGTCTAAAAAAAAATAAAATAATTTTTAAAAAATCATTGCTAGATGTCTCAAGACAGTGCTCACCCTTAGAAGGGAAGTGCTATTGTTTAGAACTGGAATGTCCCCAAAACCATATGTTAAAGGGTTGACCAATCTGTGGTGCTAATGAAATGCTTGAAATTTGGTGGAACTTTTAGAGGAGGCCTAATGGAATTGAGATCCTCTGGGTTATTCCCTTAAAGGAGCTACTGGAACTCTTATCCCTTGTGCTTTCTCTTCCTCTGCTAAGTGGAGAGACTTTCTCCACCATCCCTTCGCATGATACATTGTAACGCTTGCTATACAAAAGCAATGGGCCAACAGACCGTAAATTGAAACCTCAAGAACAACTAAAATAAAATCTTTCCTCCCTTCAAATTGTTTTTTTTTTGCTTTTTTTTTTTGTTTGTTTGTTTATTTGTTTGTTTGGAGACAGGGTCTCGCTTTGTAGTTCAGGCTGGCCCTGAGCTCACTGTGGTGCCCAGGCAAGCCGCCGCGAACTCAGCAATCCTCCTGTCTCTGCCTCCCGAGTGTTGGGATTACAGGTGTGAGCCACCACGTCCGGCACTGTGGTATGCGGTGTTGATTGTTTGTGGGCGTGTCTCCATGCCCAGCATTATATGTGGTTACCGGGGATCGAACTCAGGGCCTTGCGCTTGTGAGGCAGGCGCCGGAACCACTGAGCTAACCCTCCGGCCCTCAGGTTACTTTTTATAGTCCTGAAAGCTAATACCAGTAGTTACTAGAAAGGATATAAGAGGATTCTAGAATGTTGAAAGTGTTCCTTTTTCTGAATTTGGGTCTTGACTGAGCAATTTAGTTGTGTAAACTTACATGCATTTTTTTTTTTAAACACAGAGTATAATGAAAAATACAACAATCTGCTGTTTAAGTAATGATAGAACCTATTGAAAAATACCAATTACCAGCCAGGGCTGTTAAAGCTGAACCTTTTTTTTTTTTTTTTTTTTTTTTTTTTGAGACAGGGTCTCACTTTGTAGTTCAGGCTGGCCCTGAGCTCACTATGTAGCTCAGGCAAGCCTCGAACTCAGCAATCCTCCTGCCTCTGCCTCCCGAATGCTGGGATTATAGGCGTGAGCAACCACACCCGGCACTGAATCCATTTTTTTTAAAGAAATTAAAGTTTATAGTTAATTGTGAGGGAATTTTGAAATTATGTCCTTGCTTAAATATTATCTAGTTATTTCAACTGTGCCTTAATGCTTACATTTAAACAAAATATCCTTTGCAAAATATTTTTCTTACAGTATGTAGATAAATGTGTGTGTGTTTTACATTTTTGTGTAAAGTATGGTCAGTTTTGCCCAGAATTTTAAGAGATTTCTGAGAACTTTATAATCCTTGGATAGTAAATCATTCTTTCTTGTGGTTCCTAACATTGAGTCTTGTCTGTAGATTCTCTGACTCTAACAGTTTTTCATAATTTTTAGTTAGTTCATGAAATGTTGAGCACATTGACCATTTTACTTCTGTGTCTTTTTATCAAATGACATAGTCATTAACTTTGCTTCCTTAAAACAAAAGTAGGCAAGTAAATGATTCAGTGCTATCATCTGCTTTGATCTCATTGTTCTTTATAAAAATAGAAGTGCTTGACGATTTTCATTTGTCAAGTAGGCTTATATTTAAATTACAACTTCTTAAGTATTCTAGTATAAAGATTTTGAATTATTTAAAATGAATGATAATAGAAAATAGGCATTGCCGGGTGTGGTGGCTCACACCTGTAATCCCAGCACTTCAGGAGGCACAGGCGGGAGGATTGCTGAGTTTGAGGCTTGCCTGGGCTACATAGTGAGCTGAGGGCCAGCCTGAACTACAAAGCAAGACACTGTCTAAGAGAGAGAGAGAGAGAGAGAGAGAGAGAGAGAGAGAGAGAGAGAGAGAGAGAGAGAGAGAGAGAGAGAGAGAGAATAGTTACTAAGTTTAAAAGTGTACAGGTTTTTAGTATCTTGAAAATCAGTGTGTTCACAGTCAGACCTCTGGGTTGTCCATTTCTTTTAGGATTTTGCCTTTCAGTGTGTCTGCTATTTTCTCTCTCTTGCTTGTCTTAAAACAGTGACTAAATTATAGACATTAAAATCAGAAATACTTTAGATTTTTCTACATTCCTATTTGATAATAGGACATAAGATCCGCTTGTCATTGGCTTACAGAGCACGTGCTGCCTTCATCCTTGTCTGAAGTCATTTGAAATAATGCAAACTCCATCTCCAATGTCGCACAATCTTAATTGTCAATTACAAGGTTTGTTGCCACTTAAACTGAATTAAATAACTAGTAGGTTCAAAGGAAGACACAGCTTTGGCGCTGAGGAAGCAAGCTGGGAAAGCAGAGGAAACCATGTTTATTACAGTGTAACTCAGTTATAATAATAAGATTTTCCTGTATTAAGCCCACACAGGTTAAAATACCTTCTCAGAGTCAAGTGGTCACTCATGGGAAATAAATTAACTCTCCTAGGACACTGGAGCGTGAGTTAGTGACCTAGAAGAGGCGGTTAATCTCAGATGGATGAGCACTTGGCTTTTAGATTGCTCATCATTTATAATTCCCTTAGAATCAAGTGTAGATCAGTCCTGTGTAGTTTTGTGCAGATAAAGCAAACTGCATTAATTCAGGACACTAATGTCTCCAGTTGACAAACATCATTTTGTCATACTGGAAAAAAGGTTTTTGTGACAATACACCATGTTGTTCCCAGCAAATCGGAGGTGAACCAACAGATTGGAAACGAAGCAGTTAGTTTCCAAGCACTTACTATTTTAAGGCTAACAGAACTTCTGACCTCCTCCAGTTTACCTTGGTTTGCACTTTAAAGTGAGACTTATACTGATTGTACACACTTGTAATCCCAGCACTTTGGGAGGTAGAGCAGGTTCACCAGGTCAGACCCACACTGGGCAGTTTAGTAACATAGCAAGGCCCTGGTCCTCCCTCAAAACGTAGGGGGTTAGTGATACAGCTCCGTTTAAAAGCTCTGGGTTCAACCCAGTGTTCAAAAGAAAAAAAGCTACTTTCACAGGTTAAAAATTTGATAGTACTTTTCTGACATGATTATTGTGGAGAACAAATTGAAAAGAACCAAGAGTAAATTGACCCTATTAAGTTAAATGCAAATATTAACATCAACTCCCTTCCAATAATTTCACATAGTCATCAGGTTTGTTAGTTAATAGATCACTGTTGCAAATTCAGAGTTACTTGTAGGCCTTGTGCTTTCTATAGTGACCCTCCATTTTATGTAGAAAAACATAGACTAATGCCAATATTGAGTGTCTTTTCAACGAATACATATATTATGCATATGAAACATCTATACACACACAAATACATTTACACCTTGTGAACAAAACTAAAAGTAAAATAGGTATATACGTGAGATATTTACCTAAAATATTATGGTTTATCCACAAATGAATATCTCCAATGGAAAAGAACCTTTAATTTTGCATTTGAGACTTGGTTGACATTTTAAATGGCTCTTTAGCCACTTAAAAAGATAGTCGGCTTGAGACATTTGACCACTAGGTGTCACCATCTAATTATCTAGAAATTTGAGTTTTTCCAAGGAATTAAGGGCTTCTGATTCTCTAAAAAATAACCTACCGTATCTATTCTTTTTTAAAGTTTAGACTAGTCTGCTTAGAAAAATGCATATACATGTATGTATTTTAAATGTCATTATTTGAGCTATGAAACTCATATATCCCCAAAATAGAAAATTAATTTCCCATTTAGTAACTCCAGTTGTTCCTTAGTCATACATAATGTTTCAAATTGTGAACTCCTAGAAAAACAATCTGTTTCAATGAAATCTAGTATCTTCAATTACAGAATAACTATGGGGAGGACCCCTTGGCACTAATACTTCTGGGGGTGCCAGGAATCAAATTCAGGACGTTGCATCTGTGAGGTAGGTGTGGTGCCACTGTGCTAAAGCCCCAATCCTGGGTGCTAATACTCAAGAGAGTGGCAGTAAAAAGTCTGTGACGATCAAATTTTTCTTTACTCACAAGGCAGACAAATATCCTGGAGGAGTCAGCTGTGTTTAGCGAAAAGATCTCACATTTAAATTATTGTCTAGTGATTAGGTGATTATTTAGTGTTTTAGTATTTCCTGTCCCATACAAAGGAAACCATGTTTGGAAACATGACAACAGAAAGTAAAGATGAGTTACAAGGCTTTAGAACTGCTGCAGCACACGTCTACATTTACAGACTCATTTAACAATATCTAATAGGGCAAGAAAAGGGAAAACACGAAAAGTAAATGTAGTGACTGTTTCATATTACTATGCAATTCATATTACTTAAATTTATAATCCTTCCATATTAAGTTACATTTTAATTCAAAAACTAAGCTACATGTGGAAGAGACATTCATTGAAATTTAAAATCAAGGTAAAAAATGGAACTTTGTGCAATTTACATCCTTATATCCAAGAGAAGAAAAAACCAAAAATATTGATGTTTGAAGATCTCAGAAATCATCTCACCCTCCACTTTTTGGATGAAAAAACACATGAGCCTGAATACACTACCTTGGGAGACTGAAGTCATTTGCCAAAGTCTGTTATAATCTAGGTTTCCTGGATCCTCGTCTGTGGTCTACTTCTTTAGAATTATTAGTAATCCATCTGGATAGCTTTTGATATTTTATTTTCTATGAAAAATTTCATATGCAGCATAGGCCTATAATATCAATTTGCATTATGTGAACATGTATTTGTAATGCAGTCTTAGCGAGAAAACCTCCCTGTTCTGAAAGAGAAATTCCCAGTGGTCCTGATTTTTACTTGAGCACCTCTGCTCCTCTCCACCTAGCCCATCACTGATGACAGAAACAGCACCAAGTTCTAGCTGAAGTTGTACAGGAATTAATAAAGGCCAGTAGGCTTGCTATGATAAAATGCTGAATGTGCTGTTATACTTAGATTTTTATATTTAAACTTTCCTTATAAAAATTCCTTTAGAAACAATGTTATGAAACTGAAACTCCTGTTTTTTTCTATTAACTTTTTTTAATCATGCAAGATTTCTTGAGAATGCAACTGTCACATGACAAAACACAAGCGAGATGATGTGGCTGTTAATGTAATGTTGAGCCATTGCTTCAAGAATCCTGTTGTTCCCAATGCAATGTTTATTAAAATGTAACAGCAAAACTTGCTATTACTTCAATCATTGCTTTCTCTCACTTATATGTTTTAATATGTACATGCCTCCTAAATCAGTATGTAAAACTTGAACCCTAACATTATACCAGTGCTAAGAGGTAGACTCTATAGAAGCGAAAAAATCATGAGAGTCTGTCCCTGTGAAAAAGGCTTCAGAGCTGTCTCCTCGCCTTCCAGCCCCCCTGGTGTAGGAAGAGACAGTACTCCTCCCTCAGGGACCCAGCAACAAGGCCCCATCCTGAGGTAGAGAATGAGTCCTTACCACACAGAAGCTGCTGATGGTAGACTTCCCAGCCATTATAAGAAACAAAGTTTTATTATTTACAAATAATCCAACTTGTGCTATTATAATGCATTATGGCAGCACAAACAGAAAAAAATACTATATAAACAAGGAAATCAATAGTTTTAAATTTGTAATTCAAAGAATATGTATCTAACTCAATACTTTTCATTTGCATTTTACTTAACTATACCCAGTACAGGTACATGTTCAAACTGAATTAGTAAAGTTGAATGTGCCTCTTGTCCTCCCCAAGATGTGAAGTTTATGGCATATCTAGAGGCTCCCAGAAAACAGGAAAATCAAGCCCACCTTTGGCAGGCAGGAAGGATCTGAGCAGTGAGGAAAAGCTATTCCACGTCCCAGGAATCCTGTGTAAAGAACACAAAGAAGGAGGTGGCCTGGGTTGCCTAGACTTGTTTCGCCATCCAAGGAAATGAGACCGAAGGCCAGAAAAATGTGGGGCTGGATTAAAGGAGTTTTTAGTCCTTTGACTGAAAGAGGGATTCAACATTTTACATCAAACCATTTAAAAAGAAGTATATTGTAGGTGAAAAATAATCATATCAAGAAAAATACTACTATGATGGAGTAGATAATAGAGGTCTTAAACAGGATAGTGCTATAAATAGAGTAATACAGTACACCCCAAAACAGGAAATGAAAGGATTTGGTGACTGAGTACCCCCCTGTGCATTGTCCCCACATCCTCCTCACAGCAGTCTAAACTACAGTTTTCATTCTGGATAATTGAAAGAATAATTATAATAGGGATAAAAATAAAAGTAATGAACATTTCTATGATTCTTACTTGTGCCTGGCACTTGTTTAAATGGTTAATATATAATATGTTTAATATTCCCAACAACCTGGTGAAGTAAACACTGTCATTCCCATTTCATAGATAGGAAACCTGAAGTAGAAGAGATTAGATCATACGGATACGGAATAGCATATCTAGGACTGGAACCCACTCTTTGGCTCTGGGGTCTGAAGGAGTGCTTCTCCTGACGGTCTCAGTCACCAAGTGCTAAATTATGCCACATAGCCCTTGTAAGTTTGTCTCTATTGAGCTGAACTTCTAAGTGGGAATATGTAGCAGCTACTTAAGACTGAGATCTGAAATTCAGAGAATAGTCAAGTAGGAAGATACGGAATTGAAGGCCACATATACCTTACTTAATTAACTTGGGTATTTAAACCACTTCATTAATGAATGTGAGATTGGAATTTAACCTATTGGTTTCCCACAGCCCAGGAAAAAGAGGTATGGTGCTGAGACGTATTCAGAACAAGATTTTCAGACTGATTGGAAAAAAATGTCAACAATCTTTGTCACCAAACCTCTCAGAAGTTATGTCCCACTTATCTTTTTCTTTCTCATCTTTTCTAATGAATTGATCATGTAGTGTACTGATTTTCACATGGTTCCGGGAAATCTTGTGACATAGTATTTTCATGCTTGTTTTTTTTTTTTTTTTTTTTTTTTTTTTTT
>PVIC010028828.1:0-22943 GCA_004025085.1 Thryonomys swinderianus
GAGTCTTCTGAATCACTAAATATTTTATACTTTTTGAGAAGTCTTTTCTTCTTGAAATTATATTGATTTAAAAAATACACCAGAATATTTAATTTTTTTCTTTTATAATTTTAAGAAAAGCAACATATTTCTAGACATTTTATTGGCAGTCATGTAATGGAAATAACAGGAATAAACTTTAGATGTCTCATTTTCTTACATTTGCACATGATAGTCCAATTGAATAGCCTGACTGAATCAAGACAGTCTTTTGTCAACCATATAGATCAAGTAACAGTACCCTAAAAATGTCATGAAATTGGCTATGTGAATATCGTATTTTTAAGATTTATATTTTCTTTATTTTATTATATATGTTTTACTAATTTGTATGAAAAACTTCAAATGAATGTGGAAATATGTATACCAAATTCCATGTAATTTAGGATATTTCTTAAAAAGTTCAAGACAGATCTTATATTGTGTCAAGTTTATTAGTTTTGAGATAGACAGACAATTCATTCAATTTACCTAGCAAACTAAGAGGACCTTGTAAGTCTAAAATTTGGAATATAAGTTGGGTTTGGTGTGAACAGCAGTTTTAGACAGATTGTCCAAAACTGGAGTTTCAAGTGAAGATTACCTGGGAAATTGGATAAACACATGTTTAAAAAAATAAAATGGAATATTACCCAGCCATAAAGAATGATAAATTTGAGTCATTTATATTCAAGTGGGTGTACCTTAAGGACATAATCACAAGTGAGATATATAGGCCACAGATGTGTATTTATTGTATCTTTTCTCTAGTATAAAAAACTGAAGGTATAAATGAATGCTAAAAGGTATTATAGATAGTATGGAATCAGAAAAAAATGTTAAAAAAAGAGAAAGGGCAGGTAAGGGAAAGTGAAGAAGGGAAAGAAAAAATTGATTGTTAAAAAAAGGAAACAAATCTTATCTATGTAGGGCATGGAGTTATAGGGAGGGCAGGGGATGGGAAAAATGAGAATCAAAATGTTCTACATGCAGGTACAAATTCTCAATATAGAATGTGATCAAAAGGTATGTATAAAATGTATCAACAAAAGCAATATGAAACAAAGTAAAGATAACCTCCAATTTGATAGAGTTGGCAGGAATAACTAGGTATAAAATAATTTCAAACTGATTGGATGAATCTGTTTTGAATTTGGTAATGTTTTGGTTATATGAGAAGGACATAAGACCTCCTGTGTGAAAGAAATATGTCAATGTACTAAATTAGCTGTATAGACTAAGAGCATTGACTAATGGTCAGTTAAAGCAACAAGTCTTTCTACGAGCAACAGTAGTTGGTACAGAATGAAAGAAAAACATAGACAATAGGAAGAGACCCATAGAGCAAACAATTAATGAAGCTATCCACAGAAATCAATGATTAGAGTAGTCTAAATCTAAAAAATATTTTAAGAAGGAAATAGAAATTATTAGTGAAGAAAAATGGAAAAAATGGCATATGATTATAAAAAGGTAGTTACCAATAAATAAGGGATGGGTAAAAATAGAGATTAGGTTACAAGAAAATACTGAAGAGATAAGATAATATGGAAAAATTCAGTGTGAATTAAAAATAGGAATGTTTACATTTAAAAAAATACTTCAAAAGCCAGTGCCACTCCTCCTTCCGAAAACACTCCCTTTATCACTAAGCGTACTGACCTCATTCTTCTTGCCGCTTTCTGAAGCAATTCTAAATTCCTCTTCCCTGAGCATCTGGAGTTGTTCTACCACAGCTGGCTGCATCTTCTGATTCCAGTCAGTAACTTCTCCTTTCATGAATTAAACTTGGTCGCCTATTGAGTCAACGGATTCTAATGAATGTCCTCCACAGGCATAGAAGAACACTGTTTATTCAGTAGACTGCTCATTCAAAGACATACAGTCATCTGCGACAGATAAAATGTAATTGGAAGAACCAAGAAGGAAATATGATAAAATGGAAGAACAAATGTATGTATAAAAGTAATACTGTATTACTGATGAAAGACATCACACTAATTCAACAACCAATGAAATTCTTCAAAAATCAAAATTTAATTCCTTTTTGTTTATGAAGTATTAGAGCTGTAATAAGTTATCCAAATAACGATTCAACGTAAAATACAAAAACAAATACCCAAGTGAACTAACTCAGGCACACTTTGTTGGAAGGGACCTTGGGGATATGTTTCACTTTTTTTGGTCGCCAAACTCTGAAGGGAAATTGTGCTAGTGGTTTGTTTAAAGAAAACGAAAACCTGAAGGAAAGAATCTGAAGTGATGTGCCACAGTTCCGTTTTATCTAGAAAAGACAGCAGGTATTAATTGAAATGACTTATTTAGTATAACTTAAAATACAAAACCGAGAAGAGCTGCAGATAAATAGTAATAGTGAGAGATTTTCAAGGGTAAGAAGCTGAGGAGGCCTCAGAAATAAGAGCATTAGAGAGGAAACAATGCTTTTATGTCTGATTTATTAAATGCTTGTGAGGAAGATAGACAAAAATACGCTACCCACCTCAGACGTAACATTTAGAGTTTGAAACTTTCTAAGTCATAATAAAAAAAACCTTTTGAAAAACAATAACAGAAGCTTCTGTTCATTTCAGATGCCCATTTTTGAATTGGGTCTTTAAACTTGGGGAGGCTGATCTGTTTAAGTTCTTTATATATTGGAGATAATAGCTCTTTGTCTGATCAACAGCTAGTAAAGATTTTTTTTTCTCACGTTGTTGGTTGTCTTCTAGCAGTGCCAGTGACTTCTTCTGCTGTGCAGAAGCTTTTCAGTAGGATGAGATCCCATCTGTTGATTCTTTCTGCTAGTTCATGTGCTATAGAGGTTTTATTCAGAAAGTCTCTGCCTAAGCCAGTGTCTCCAAGAGTTTTACCTAACCTGTTTTCCAGCAGGCTTATTGTTTCTGTTTTAATGTTTAAGTCTTGTATCCATTGTGAGTTTAGGTTTGTGCACGGTGAAAGAGATAGGTCTAGTTTTAGGCTTTGGCAGGTTGAAGCCCAGTTTTTTCAGCACCATTTGTTAGAGGCTGTCTTTCCACCACTGAGGATGTTTAGCTCCTTTGTCAAAGATAAGGTGGCTTAGTGTATCTGGAGTTGTTTCTGGGTCTTCTAATCTATTTCACTGGTCCTCGGGTCTGTTACTTTGCCAGTACCATGCAGTTTTTATCACAGTGGCCTTATAGTAGAGTTTTAAATTGGGGATTGTAATACCCCCTGCCATGTCGTGGTTGCTTAGAATTGCTTTTGCTATTCTAGGTTTCTTGTGTTTCCAGACGAATTTTTGTATTATTTTCTCTAGCTCTGTGAAGTATAGCGTTGGTATTTCAATTGGAATTGCATTGAATCTGTATAGTAGTTGTGGGAGTATAGCCATTTTGATGATGTTGGTTCTCCCTACTCAGGAAAAGACACTTCTCAGAGGCAGAAGTCACAGCAGCTAAGAAACATATGAAGAAATGCTCGACATCACTGGTCATTCGAGAGATGCTAATGAAAACAACACTGAGATTTCGTCTCACTCCACAAAGAATGGCCGCTATTCAAAATCAACCAACAATAAATGCTGGCGTGGCTGTGGGGAGAAAGGAATAATTCTCCACTGTTGGTAGGATTGCAGGCTTGTGCAACCATTGTGGAGATCTGTGTGGAGATTTCTCAGAAAACTAGGACTAGGGGTCCCATTTGACCCTGCTATCCCCCTGCTAGGAATATACCCAAAAGAATTTAAAAACTCACATTGGAAAGACAGATATACACCCTTATTCCTAGCAGCTCAGTTTGTGATAGCTCAATCTTGGAAACAACCCAAATGCCCATCAACTGGAGAGTGGATAAAGAAGATGTGTGTGTGTGTTTTAATAAAATAGAGTATTATTCTGCCATAAAGAATGAGAAGATTGATTCATTTATGTGCAAAATGATACACCTGGAGGACACAATAATGAATGAAATCAGTAGATCACAGATAGGCAAATACCGGATCTTCTCATTGATATGAGCACCTGTAGATGCAAATGAGCTCTAGAAAGTATGGCATGCTTGGTAGAATGGGAAATTTCCAAAGGAAATTTGGTGTGGGGATGTAATGAGGGAAAGGAATAAATATGATTCTGAAAGAAAATAAAAGAGCATGTGTATGGGGGTGGGGAGGTATGGGTGTGTGGGGATATGGGTAAAAATGAGAATTGACTGTGTCATATATTGGTACATATTCCCCAATGTTATGTGTGATTGTGAGATGTATATAAATTGTACCAATAAAGAATTCAATTAAAAAATTTAAAAAAATAACAGAAGCCAGAGTGTATAACTCTACCCTGTTGCAGGCCATGGAAGGCAAGTGGTTCAAAGCTAGGATGAGACACAGTGCCCTGGCCCTGAGGGCTTTGCTTTCCACTCACTGGGGCCTAACTGTTCAGCCACAGACATCCACAGGGTCCAGGACAAAGGTGCAAATTATCCAGGAGAAGAGAGCCGTACAACAAGATAAAAGTCAAAGAAACGATTATTTCCAAAGAGAAAAGGACATGCAAAAAAGAAGCTGTGTATTGAAAAAAAAAATTCAAGTTTATAGTTCAGTTTAAAATCAACTCATGAGGAAGAACATGAAATAAAGTAACTGCAGTAACCTAGTGAGTAGCAGGTATAGAAAAACTTTCAGGTAACATCATCTGATGTGATTAAAGCCTTTATCCTTAAAATGAAGAAAAATTAATGTCAGTTTCTTGCAATAATTTTAGCCAACACTCTATTTAAAGTGGTAATATTACAACTGCACCACTTGTGTGAACAAATTATACTTCAAGTGGACAGATTGAATTTAACTAGTCAAAAGTAATACTCATCAAGATCTGTAAGCAATTATGGAAGACAACTGCACTTTCCATAAAATCAGAGAATTTATTATAAAACAAAATGTCCCAGTGCCTGCCTGGCAAGCTGCAGTCCTTGAGTTTGATTCACGGTATCAAAAAACAAACAAATAAAAACATCAAAAGAAAATTAACCTTAAGAAAAATATGGAAACAGAGCTTTTTCTAACTTATAATGTTAAAAAATGATATATAGTTTAGTAAGCCTATGGTCTGTGTTTAATCTCTAAGATAATCATGGTTAAGAAAATGAAACTATTGAATAGAAGAAGCTAATTAAAGTAAAACTATAGAATGAAAACCATGTCAAAAAGATACCAAGTGATAAAAACATAGGCAAGATTAATTGAGGTGATGTAAATACTAACAATAAAATGACACTCTTAGGGTTAGACTTATCAGTTATTCCCCTAAATAAATGGAAAATACCATGAATCTGGACTATGAAATAACACTTAAATCCTTTTAAAATTAGAAATACAATTAGAAAAATAAAAATTAGAAGAGTGAGAAAATATATGCCATGCAAATACCAAGAAGTTAATAAAAGTGTTTTAACATTTGACAAACTAAAATATTTTCTTAGATCTAAGGTGACAATAATGGTGAAAGATTTATCATATCAAGAATAGGTAGCAAGTATTAATTGCAATGACTTATTTAGTATACTTTAAAATACATACAGAACTTCCGGGTGTGGTGGTTGTACAACGACTGTAATCCCAGCACTCCGAAGGCAAAGGCAGGAGGATTGCTGAGTTTGAGGCTTGCCTGGACTTCATAGTGAGCTCAGGGCCAGCCTGAACTACAAAGCGAGAGCCTGTCTCAAACAAACAAACAAACAAACAAACAAACAAAAAACATACAGTTCTGAGGAGAGTTGCAGATAAATGGTGATACTGGGAGATTCACAAGCAATTCTCTTAATGGCAAGCAAATAGACTGAAAATGAGGAATATATAGAAGTTTACCAAAAATTAAGTCAACAAACATGGTCTAATTATCATATAAACAACATTGCACTGAACAAATGAAGAATAAAGATCTCTTTAAATTGCTCAAAGATAATTTACTGAAATTGAACATATGCTGATGCATAATGCAAGTGTCAACACTTTCAGAAGAATGAAATAATAGAAAGCAGGTTTCAGATCCAGTGGAGTTTAGATGCTAATCAGTAGAGAAAGAAATTTAAAATCCCACAAATAATTTGAATCCACGAAACACATATCTTATAACGTTTCAAGATTTAACGCAAATACCACATTCAGAATGGGAATTAACAAATATGACACATTTAAATCTGAAGGGTGCAGATAATTTCATTAAAGACAATATAGAGCCCAAACTAGAGAAGGACTGTACATTTGTGATCCAAGACTACAGTATTAGGAAAATATCATTAAATTGTACTCAAAGATGAGCAAATGATCAAAACAGTATGGAAACAAGGACGGACTGACAAATCAGATGTTAGTTCTTTGCATAGATCAATTTAGTTGACAGATGGCTGTAAAGCCTGGCAACATGAATCAAGAAAAAATGAAACATTATTCAAAATGAAAACTAAATGTTAACTGAAAGAAAAATATTATCTCAAAGGAGAAAACAAGTTTCTAAAAACAGACCGAAATTTAAAGAAATCATAAATGGTATAGCAGTTGTACTAAACAAGGTAGGGCCATAATTTTGAAAATTTAAACATGCAAGTTCTAGAAAAATAAACTTACAATGTTTATACATGAGGAATAAAGGATTAGAATTTTGATGTATTTTTAATATTAATGTTAATAATCTTCCATAACTCCAGGCTCAGATTGCATTATTGATGATTTCTACAGCATATTTAAGGATGTAATAGCATCTCCTTCATATAAGCCCTAAGAGTGAATAAGAGATGAGGAAATACTTCTTAACTTTTCATGAAATCAGGGTCATCTCGTCAACAAAACTTGACAAGTTCATGACTTCCAAATATATATCAACAAAATCCACTGATATATGTATATAATCTGATCATACCATACCACACCATACTAAGTCAAGAATCAAGTGAAGCATATTTCAAGAATTTCAGAATGGTTTACTATTGAAAAATGTATCAATATATTTTAGTATGTCACAATAGCAATGATCAATCCTAAATAATATTATATAATATACAGAAAAATATTTTGTGAAGTAAGATACAAAATTTCTCAAACTATGAAGTAACTTTGTTATATCACTGTTAAATTATAATTTATTGGGCCAGAGATTTAACTTGGGGGTTCTGGCGCCTTACACCTGTTATCCCAGCACTCGGGAGGCAGAGGCTGGAGGATTGCCGAGTTTGAGGCTTGCCTAGGCTACATAGTGAGTTCAGAGCTAGACTGAACTACAAAGCAAGACCTTGTCTCAAAATATCTATATCTATCTCTCCCTTTCTATAGATAGCTTATGTATATCTATCTCTCTCTATATATAGATAGGTAGCCTATCTATATTTATCTATCCATATATATAAAATTTATTATTAAAATGAGGAAGACACAAATGGGACTTCAAAATATGACTCAGGCATTTATCATTTAAAAAAAATAAGAACCATTATATAGAATTAATTTTGTATTTATCCTTGACACTGTCCTGGATATACAATATACAATGAATTATTTCCAAAGCCAAGAATTTTCCCTTAATTTTCTTTCTGGTTGGAATTCCATTGATTTATATCTTTATGACTAGCCTCTTGTGATCATTCTTACCAGCCATCCCAGCTAATAAGATACCCTACATTCTTTGAATATGTATTTTTTTTTTTTTGGTGACTTACCAGGAAGAAAAACAATGAATTGATTAGAAATTTTTGTTAGTTGATTTTTATTTTATTTATTTCTTCATTCATTTGTTTATATTGAGACAGCATCTTACTTTGTATGTCATGTTGGCCCTGAGCTCACTATGTAGCCCAAGCAAGCCTCAAACTCAGCAATCCTCCTGCCTCTGCCTCTGGAGTGCTGGGATTACAGGCATGAGCCACTTTGCCTGGCATTGTGGTGTGTGGTAATGATTGGTGGTGGGAGTGACTCACCACACCCAGTATTGTTGTATGTGGTTCCCAGGGATCAAACCAGGGGCCTTGTGTTTGCTAGGCAGGGGCCAGAACCACTGAGCTAAATCTCTGGCCCTTGTTTTGGAGATAAGGTCTCCCTTTGTAGTTGGGGCTGACCTTGAACTCACTAGGTAGCCCAAACTAGCCCCCAGAAACTCCTGGAAATTCTCCTGCCTCTGCCTCCCCAGTGCTAGGATTATAGGTGTGAGCCACCACACCTGGCTGTTTGTTTATTTTTAGACAAGGTCTGGCAATATAGTTCACATTGGCCTTGAACTCACTAAGTAGCCCGGGATGAATTTGAATTTGTGGAAATCCTTTTCGTGCAGCCTCTTGGGTACTGGAGTTGTACATGGGCATGATGACTCAGCTTTTTTTTTTTTTTTTTTGGTGTGATTATGCTTTGTGCTTGTGCACCACAATACTTTTGAGTACCATCTAAACCCCAAGGTTTCTTCTCCATTCTAGATACACAAAAGTGGTGAAAATGTGATCCCTTGCACATTTCGTGTGGGATGGAGAAAGACCATCAAAATAGCAAATAGTGAAAATTTAGAAAGAATTAAAACTCTGTAATACTAAATTGTACTAACGGATATAGATTAATGTACCACTTTTCATCCTTAGTTCTTCCTGTTAATCCTAACACTTAAGATTAATATGTTCATAATTCAATGAATCTGTTGTAATAACCATTTTATACTTAGAGATATGTCCCTTAAAATGCTAAAACATTATATACTTGTGCTAATTTTTACAATAAAATAAACGGAATGTATTTTGATCAACGTTTAGTAACACATGTTGAGGCCTTTGAAAAATATATTCAAAACTATCTCAATAGATTATCCAGTAGAAGTCATTCACTAGTTTTGATACTTTTGTTCTAACATCTAGAATTTATCCTCCAAATTACGATGAATGTATCTTTTTATTCTACAGCTGTCATCATTCTGCGATGCTACAATACTGGTTAAACAACTATTTTTGTGTTGGTAAAACATTACCTCAGGTATTTGTTACAGTTTTTGCACTATTAAAGGATTTTGCAGTTACACATTGAATACATCAGTTATCATTTGCCACATCAGAATTGTCCTTTGTCTAATCAAGTGCTACATAATTATAGTAAAGTGATTGAAATTATGAACCCATTACATTCAAGACTGACATATATTGGCTTAACTGAAATAAATTGGAATTGATAATTTTTTCAAACAGAAAATTAATAAATGTGGTCAGAGGACATTAATTATATGCATTTAAAAATATACAATTAGGTTTGCTAGGTACAATTCTGGTTTGAGACAGGGCTCCTTATTAGTTCAGGTCAGCCTGGAACTCACTACGTAGCCCGGGCTACCCTGCGAATTGCGTTCCTCCTACTTCAGCCTTTGCAATGCTGAGCGTACATGTATATGCCACTATACTTGGGTGCAGGTATTCATTTATTCATTCTTTCACTCTTTTATTCAATAAATATTGTACAGGGCTTAGTATAGGGATGGAAACCTATATATATAAATATCAGCAGAATCAGTAATATAATAGTGTTGATAAGTTCATGCTTATTACGAGCTCTGCTGGAAAACTGGCAACTTATAGAAAAAACTTACCAAAAAAATTGACATAAACGTGCTAGCTAAATTGAAGTAGGTAAAATTTTCATGGTAATTAATATTGGTCAGATAAAATCTGATTGTATGTGATTTTTAATATTATATTTTTGTACTACATTGCTAAATAAGTCTAGATATAGGAGAAAATATTCAGAGCAATGAGCACTAGAAATCTCCACTTAAGGATGATTTGATGGAAGTGAGCCTGGCTAGTTAAGAATTTGCTAATAAAACATTTCAGAAAGATGGAGAATTAATAAAAAAACCAAAGTTATATTAAATTTCACATGGTGAGCTGACAGGTTTTAATAAGTTTCTAAATTACACAAGAATTATAAATTGCTAAATGTTTTATAAAAAAGTGGTAAAAGTTTTTCAAGGACAAGCAGACAAAAACCTAAGAATTAAAGTAGATATAAAAGACTACGAAAGTTACAAATAGGATAATGAATAATTAAATCCAATAAATGTAGTTTTAATTTTTATGAATTAATGAGAAATGCATTTTCTTTGTAAGGGCTCAGAAAATTTTAAGAACTTAAGAAGCTGGAAAGCTCAACAGCTAAAGTTAAACAGAAATGTGGAAAATAGGAACACTAGAATTATGATCATTAAAGGAAACAAACTGCTACTAATATTTTTTATGGGTAAAAGAATAAAATCAACCGGGTGTGGTGGCTTACGCCTGTAATCCCAGCACTCGGGAGGCAGAGACAGGAGGATTGCTGAGTTCAAGGCTTGCCTGGGCTCCATAGTGAGCTCAGGGCCAGCCTGAACTACAAAGCAAGACCCTGTCTCAAAAAAAAAAGAATAAAATCAATATTAATTTGCCATATACTTTATAAGTAATAACAATTAATTGCTTCATAACCAGAAATTTGGAAATTCACTAAAAAAGCAATAAAAGGAATACTCATAGCAGAAGTATTTACATTGTTCAACAGGAAGTTACTCAGTTAATATAATTATCTAATCATCCAAAAGGAGTAGAAAAAGAACATGAAGAAAGAGTATAGTGAAACAGTTGTACTGAGTTGAAAAGCAACAACCCTATTAAAAAAATGGTTCTTCAACAGTACAATTTAGCTAATTCCATCCAGAAAAAAATGAAATGCTTTTCTGAAAAATATAAACATATCTACAAAGAAATCTATAGATATACATAGTCTATGTATAAAGAAAATAAGATAATGCCTATTAGAAGAACTGGATAAAATAGTATATTTTAGCTAAGATATAAATTCTTGAATGGATTTCAGAAGTTCTGGAAAAGTAATGAGCAAACATCATAATGACCAAATGAGTACAAAATATGTTGAACTCCTGTAACAATTATTTCAAATCTTTCAGAAAGAAAATACTGATTTTATTCTTAGGTGTGTTAAACTGCTTCAGAAGGCAGGAAGAGAAGTTGTCAATTGGTTTTGTAAAAAAGTATAATATTGTATCAAAGACTACAACAAAATTCACATAAAATATGTCATACACTAGGGTAGGTCTTACTTTTTAGACGTAGTGATAAAAATTGAAATATACAGCATATTAAAGAAAAACGTCATGTGGGAGTGATTACAGTGAATAAATGTACAATTTATTATTTGAAAAATTTCATTTTGATTTATCAACAAAACTGATAAGAAAAATATTTAAAAATATTTGTTAGTTGCAAAAATGAATATTTCTGACAGAAACATTTTCTAAAATACATACAAACACACACATACAACTAAAGCTGCAATTATGTGTAAATGTGAAATAGTAGGTCATTATCATTAAATTCAATGGTACCCAATATTGCCACTATTTTTAAGCCCTTTCTGGCAGTACCTGACAATGTGATTAAGAAAGAGAAAGATATAATTGGTATAAACATTGGAGAGAAAGTATCTAACTTATTATTATTTGCTGATGATATGGTATTATGCCTGGAAAACAGAAAGGCCAATAGAAAGACTCTTTGAAACAATGGAGAAATTCAATAAGGGAGCTATTTATAAGTTTAAAATATAAAAAAAGAAGTAGCTTTCTAACACACACTATGAGCTTTAGAAAGCACTGGTGCATTCTGCAACTGAAAGTGTTCAAGGAGAGAAAAGAGATATGGCTAAGATTATCATTGTTACTGTTGGAAAACCTCCTGTTTGGGAAGAAATTTTTCTGAATAAATTGTGCACATGCTTCATTTTACATTGTGTGGAGCGGGAATCTGTGAACAGTGGGTGTTAACATCAGTAGAACAATCCGTAGGAGCCAGTTGATTCCAAGTCGTTCATTTTCTTTCATCTTTCTACAGCGTACAGTATTCTCTGCGAGGTTCTGCGGTTCTGCGCTTTGTCTTGGCCTTGGGCCCACTCAGACCCTGCAGCCCTCACACATGAGTGGTAGAATGTGGATTCCTGGAAATGCTGCACTTCATATTTTCTCTTCACTGTCAGTGTGTACATGTGAATAATAACAAGAGCATTCAACATAATGCTAGGCAAAGTCGAATGCTGTGTGTTGCCTCCCCAAATTATTACCGGCTGTCTGGCATGTGCTATAGGCTAAAATATTGTTTTCCTGACTTGATACTTCCATTAATCAATGAATGAACTGATCCTCGAACAGTGAACATGATTTTCTAGTACGCAGTCAGTGCAGGGTTATAAAAGTAGTGAGAACTAATGATTTCAGAGTATGATGAGTAGTAACTGCACGAAGTCTTGTATGGCTATTTCAGGAATAATCCTGGATTTCTACAAAAAAAAATATGATGTAGTGAGAAGTGTGATGTGATTTAAACTTAACTACTGAAAGACTGTTACTACAAAGGTGTATCTCCATATCCCAAGCAAGAGTTTGGGCTTTGTAAAGTGTTTTCTACTCCCTAAAGGTTATATAATTATCAGTTAAGTGACTTTTTTTTTTTGAGACAGGATCTCGCTTTATAGTTCAGGCTGGCCCTGAGCTCACTATGTAACTCAGGCAAGCCTTGAACTCAGCAATCCTCCTGTCTCTGCCTCGCAAGTGCTGGGATGACAGGCGTGAGCCACCACACTGTGGTATGTGGTACTGATTGCTGGTGGGTGTGAGTCTCCACGCCCAGCATTGTATGTGGTTACTAGGGATCGAACTCAGGACCTTGTGCTTGCGAGGCAGGCACTGGAATCGCTGAGCTAAATCTCTGGCCCTAACTGACATATTTTCAAGATTATATAGTAATGTATTAGATAGTAAGAGAAATAGACAATTAATTTTTGCTGCTCTTGGTGCTTATCATTGTAAAAAAATAAATTTTGTCCGGGCATGGTGGCTCACAGCTATAATCCCAGCACTTGGAAGAAAGAGGCAGGAGGATTGCTGTGAGTTTGAGGCTCACTTGGGCTACATAGTGAGCTCAGGGCTAGCCTGAACTACAAAGAGAGACCCTGTCTTAAAAAGCATAGAAAACTAAAAGTTGGCAACAATTGAATAAACTTATATATAAATAGAGAAATAATGATAACTCATTATTTGAATTTCTAGATGTGCTGTTATAATGATTGTGTGCAAAAATAGTTTTATTCTTTTAGATTTTTATGGAAGATTTATGAGTAAAGAAACACAGTTTGTAATTGACCTTAAATGCTATAGAGGAATGAATGTGCAAAACTTATAGTTTGACATATTATATTGATTATTAAATGTATGGGATAGGTGCATGCATTTTCTTTATTCTTTTTGTATGTTTAAATTTGCATAGTAAAATTTTAAAAAGTTATTATGGAAGGATGAGGAAATTTTCAGTGCCCTTGTTCACATGAAAACACACAAAGGATTCATGTGCCTGTATATTACTGTTATTCATGCTACATCTTTATGTTTTTAATTGTTCATACACAAGAATTAGATTCATCTTGAAGAACTTACACACATATATGTGTGTGTGTGTGTATCACATTTTGATGACTTTATTTTCCCTTTAACCTCATAGTTCATTTTAATTTTCCTTTAGTGTCTCCAATTTGGTTCCTAAATTGTTTGAAGACAGATATCTAGTGCTCTCTGCACATTAGGAATAAGCCTTACATAAACACACTTACCAGGGCTCTTTTTTTTTGAGACAGGGTCTCGCTTTGTAGTTCAGGCTGGCCGTGAGCTCACTATGTGGCCCAAGCGAGCCTTGAACTCAGCAATCCTCCTGTCTCTGCCTCCCGAGTGCTGGGATGACAGGCGTGAGCCACCACACCCGGCTTACCAGGGCTCTTTTTGAAAATACATGGGCCATTGTAAAAGGTGCACTAAAATGACAGCAGCTTGAACAGTACATCCTTATCCAACCCTCTTTGGTATAGAACGGTTCCACCTTAACTTTGTCTTAGGGACCAAGATTGCTGAGCAGATCCAGACTTTGTATACTGTGGGGGAAGGGAACGCACCAAGGGATCAAAAAATAGTATTATAAGTTGATGTCTTAGGAGTCTTCATCAGGTGCCATTCACAGAACTCTGTAAACCTTGTTACCCACCGCTCCTTCACAGGGAAACTTGGGATTTATTCTTTTATTTGAACAAGTTGCTACCTTGAATCAAGTTTATTTTCTATTAAGAAAAATGACATAAGCTTTGTTTCTCTTTTTTCCTTTCTACTCTCAAATTTTTCTCACTCTCCTCACACCCTGTTTCCTTTTCCCCTTGAAAATTTTCTTCCTATTTTACTGTGCCTGTCACACATTTTGGAAAGCTTATGTATATAGTGGGAGTGGAGAGTTGAAGGAGGGTAAGGTATTGTGAAAAATAACAATAAAGATATGTGTACAGATCCAAATTCTCATTGATGATTGTGATCATCATGTAGCCCTAAAATGTACTAATAAACTCAATTTATTAAAAAAAACAGAAAAGTGAGATGGTCAATTTACAATCTCTCTAAATCTTGGGCTGATGATAAATTGTCATGTTTCATATAAGTCAAATTGAATAGAAATAATAATAATATTGACTTTTGTGAAACTTCTTGAATTTTACACATACTTAAAGAAAGCTAAATAATATTGGTTTACTGAGAAAATTGATGTCAGTGAAAGTTATATTCATTATCACCTTTCTTGTCAATTAGTTGTATAAAATAGTAAATATGTCACTTCCCTTGTGCTATTCTAGGACCATAGGTCCCATGTTCTAATATTATAATTACATGTAGGATGAAAACATGAAAATCAAAAACTGTTTTCTGCCATGGAGGATATTAACCTTCCTAACAATCACCAATTATTCAAAAGTATTATATTTGTGCTTATTTTAGTACTCTGAACTCAGAAAGGATTTATTAATTTGAAGATTTTATCTCTATTAAAGAATCTTTAGTGTATTATAAGGAAAACTAAAGTTTTACAATGTTCTCAAGTTTTTATATTTGTAACTGCGTTGTTGAAGGTACTTGCATATTGGTGAGGGCATCCGTTCATTCTGCATGGCACCTGTCTCTCTGTATCTTCCCCTTTTGCTTTGCCATTCCATCTTTCTCACCATCATTACAATCATTGCTCTTTCTTGTGATCTGGATCGATCTGTCCCCATGCAAAGAACTTGGAAGCAGGATTTTAAGGGTAAACAACACAGAGAAGAGAAATGAGGAAAATTCCGTTGCTAATGGGGAAGTGAACAGTGTAGACGCTCAGTGTGTGTAGAGAAGATGCAGAAGGAAAAGTAAAAGCCTAGGTTGAGAAGAGTCTTTCCCTGCTTTAACAGCAAACTAAGTCTCACATCCCGCCTGTGTTTACATCCACTCTGTGCTTGAACTGACTGATGCAGACTAAATGCTACTTATTAGAAAATAACTGTTGTACTGTAACTTCCAGCTTGCTAGTTTTCAAGCTGGCATTGTCTGAAGGAGTTTTTGAAAACTGTGATAGCTTTGTCAGAGAATGGAAGCACCTGGAAAATAGAATGTTGACTAAAATAAATCAGACACAAGAGCTTAAATGCCATATAGTATCTTTTATCTGAGTGAGGTAAATACAAAGACTCTAGTTAAGGATGAATAGAAGGTGACAAATGAGTAGATCTCCTGCAAAAGAGAAGGCGTCCAGGGGACCAAGGGCCAGGGCACAAGAGAAAGGGAAGGAACATATGGAATAAAGATATTCCACACACAGGAGTCTAATAACCTCAATGATTATTAACATTATGTGTCATAGGATTACTAATATCAGTAAGTGAAGTGGGGAAAGAAGAAATGGGGAGTTAGGAAAGAAAGAGAAAGGGATCAAAAAAGTAAAGAAACGAATTGTATGAAGTCTATACATCCATTCCCTAGCATAACTATGAACTTCAGGTACGAGTAATAAATCATGACTGCTGAGCCCTGTCCCTAGAGATCTCAGTTTAACTGGTTGGACATCAAGTCCTGGCTTTCTTATTAGATCCTTGGCACACCCAAAGTTGAGAACACTTTAAAGGTTATTGCTTTGTTAAAAAGAATGCATTCCTTTGGTGATATAATTGTGATAGTTATTTCAAGAATTAAATCCAGAAACTCTCTAGATGGATTAAATTTGATGCAGATTAATAATTTTGATATTTGTTCTTTGCCCAGCCATTGTCATGTAATTCAGGCCTCTGTTTTGAGTTTTGTGTTGTTGCACTAGGGGTTATCCTCCATGCTTTCGGCAGGATCTTCTTTCCACAGAGCGTTTCTGTTTGCAGCAGAAATGGGAATTAGCGTTTGTTGTTTACTGTAGAATAATTCTTGGGTCACAATCAGAACCATGAGGTTAATCTCTGAAACAGGTTTTGAATGCTTCCAGTGAACAAAATTTCAAGTAAGCTTTACCACCTGACATTCACTTTTGCAGAGGCCATTAATGCCATTTCTCTTTGCTTTTTAGCATGTGCTTTAACAAATAGTAGACTTTAAGTTACAAATTGTGAGTATAGAGCATTTTAGAAAATTATAAAATAAACCATTAAATATTATTCGGGATCGGTGTTTCTGGAATGAAATCTGTTTCATGATTTCCTCTTTTCTAGTTGAGTAAGTGGAGGAGGATTTGGGGTAGACATTTTACAAATATAGAAAATAACACAGACTCAGAGACAGTTTCTAGAATTACCAGAGGAATTTATTTGTGCCCATACATTTGAGCTAACAGTGAGGAAGACGGAACGGGAAAGGAGAAGGATAGGAACACCAGCCTGTCTTCCTCCTTGGATGGACAGTGTGAATTGTCCTGAAATCACTGAGGAATTAGACAAGCTTCTGCATGGCCTGGAAGTGACAGTCTTGCTACTTCATAATTAATAATATTCTCTTCAAAGTATGAGCTATAATCCTTTGATTGAACACTCCAGTTTCATTACGTTCCTAAGTCAGATGAAATAGTAATTAGAACATGTGCAAAGGAAGGGAGGCCTAGATCGTCCTGTGTTTGTAGGTAGAAAAGCAGAAGAATTAATGGGAAGCGATTGTGGATAATAGCAGGCATATGGAGATGATCAGCTCGCTTGTAATCACAATTGTGTAAAGGGACAATAAATGATGCACTTGCTTTTTGTATGAATCCATGAAAATTCTGACTTTAACTGATCTCTAGAATCTAAGATTATGGTGAAGCCTTTTTTTTTTTATAAAAAACACTTTACAGGTTTTTTTTTAAAGATGCCTACTTAAAACTTCAACGGTTTCTTTTAGTTCATCTTTGTTCTCAGTTCCTTTGATGAAAGTTAAATTCCCTTTACTACCTCACCTACTTCATTCTTAATTTCAGACAATACATTTAATAGAGGTATCCTTCACCCTTATCCTCCCACCCAAGCAAACTTCTATAACTGTCTCGTGTTATTTTTAGGGTCTCTCTCCACAACGTGTAACGTGCAGCCATGACTGAACAGTCACTTAGTATCCCTAAATGACTTTACCAAGTGCAGTTTCTCCCAGTAATCTACCAGGATTCCCTTTTCTCTCTATTTTTTTAATCAACATGTGTCATCATGCGTCTTGGGATGACGGCCACTCTAACAGGTTGAACTAGTATCACATGCATTTTAATCATGTATCTAACAGTAATGTTTATCTTCTGACATATCAGTTGACTATTTTTGTTGGAAATATATACTGGGTTATTTGCTTTCTTAGTGTTGAGTTCTTTGAGTTTCTTATATATTTTTATATAAATCCCTTATTAGATTTAAGATTTGTAGATATTTTCTCTCAGTCCATGGACTATCTCTTTTATGTGTTGTTTTATTTGGTGTTTAAGCATACCTTTGGCATATGTATAATATAATCCATTGCTAGCAAAGAACAGAATAAACCTAAAATATAAAACATTTAATAGTAAATATATCTTCATATCAATATGATGAACAATTTCTTATTTTATGATGTTTTATATCATGTTATAAAAATTAACAGTGAACACTATGCCAAATGTGATGGTAGTAATATATCTATCATGTATAAGTGGAATTCTGTTTCCTAAAGTTATTCAGAAAAGCTTTCATGTTAACAGGTAAATGAAGTTACTGTTAAAACGATTAAAAAAAACAGTAAGAAAAATCTGACTGTTACAAAAAGAAAAGAACTTTTCAAGACAGAAAAAGTGTGGAATTTTCTCCTGACATTCTTTAGGGTCAAGTCTGTCTTGAGCCACATTTTTAAAATATGTAAATTTATTTTTTTGTGTAACTTTAAAAGCTGAATACTATCGTAAAATGCTAAAAGGTTATTTTATAAATGTAGAATAATAAAGTATAACAATCATGTACAAAGCAACTGAAATGCACATTTTCCTACCTGAGGAGAAGTTAACTGCAGGACAAATAGTAAACTTGGACTTTTAGAATGCACACAATCTTGTAATTTCAAAGTAATTTATTCCAGAAAGAATTTACTTTGCTGAATATTCTTGCACAACCAACAGAAAAATGATTTTAGTTTACAGTTTTATTCCAGGCTTGATACAATTTTCTTTTTGCCTTTTCCTTTTTATTTTCACCAAAGCTTGTTTACTGTCACATTTCTAATTAGACAAATATGTTATCTCTTATCTTGTTGCTGAGTACACCTTAGTTTTTAACCCTAATTCTTTCATTCCATCCTTCATCTTATTTGAAAATGGTACTAAGAAAATTAATAGTCCTTTGATTTTGTTCTGAGGTTTTGCCAGAAGCATCTTTTAAGTCATTTTAATTAAAGTAATAAATTGATTTTTAAAGCTTTGTATACTAATGCATCACTTGAAGGTAGGTAGAAGGCCTAGATAGATTCTTCTTTTGTTTTCTTGCTGTTTTAGACAGTTAAATCATCATTGAAAATGTAAGGTTTTTGTACGTGACTTACGAAATATTGCCTGGAAAATCGATTTAAAAAAATTCAAGACAGATTTTGTTCCATTTTTTGGTATTGAAGATTTTCTAAATTTAAGTCTTTTAGAGACTACAAAGGATAAAGTTACTGTAAATGTTAAAAATTAGTAGGATATTTGATGCCAAGTCACTGGTAGAAAATTAAAAAGCATACACAGTAGGTACTAAAATGAATTTTAATGCTATAGTTCTAAAAGAATGAAGTGTACTTACTTCAACATTTCATATAGTCTGTTTCACCTTTGGTGAATCTAGAAGATAAGGCCAGAGTCAAACATAATGGTGTTAGTCTACTAATCATCTTGTTTGGTTTGTGGTCTAGACATATGCGAGACTTAAAATAGTTTTTATTGGGCTGCTGTAAGAATACAAGTACTCAGTGAACTTGTTCACATTTTGAGTGTTACTTTCAAGTACTTTGGTTTATGGAATATCCTATTATATTAGGTTTGCCAATATATGGTGTACCTCTACTTATAATATGTGATGAATCATGTTGAAGTCATGACACAGGAAGTAATAAGGCAACCTTGAAAGCCCTCACAGGGCTTTTCAGACAAATCCAGAATATAATATACCATAGCTATTCTTAGACTCAACTCTTACATATATTTGTTAAATTATGTGTACTTTTCAGTAAAATTTAGTTTAAATGATACATTTGTTTTAATGTTCTATGGGAAGTAATTAAAAAAGAAAAGCACAGCTACAAAAATGATCTAGGCTATTAAAAGTCAGAAGACTAGCTTTTGAGTTCTGCTTCAAGGGAACTCTGTGGTATCCTACCACTGTATGTCAAATATTTAGAGAAAACTATAAAGGGAATATTTTCAATTACTATTTAGGAGGACAACAATAATATCATTTTGTGCATTTGTGTATCCTGTGATAATATCTCTAATAATGAAGATTTGAAGAGGAAAAGAGTGATCAATGAGTTTATGAAACTTTTCAAAGCTTTTACTTTTCTGAGGAAAATATATCTGTATTGATAATTATATTTGTACCTCAAACTATCATGGCTATTACCAGCATTTGTCATGAGTAGATTAATAATTTTAGGAACATAGTTTTTAAAAATTGAGTTGTGTTTTCCTCTTTAAATTTGATTCAAATCAAAGAAAGTGGAGATAAAAATTTTTAAAACAACTTTCTCATGTTAGAATTTTTAAATTGGGATGCTTCTTTCCTCCTGAGATTAAGTTTCCATGCTACTAAAAATGTGCGTATGTGTGTGTGTGTGTAATCAAAGTTCTCAACAAAAGTTTTAGTTTTCAAATGCCTATTAAATGTGCTATACATGATCTATGTTGACTCAAAAATAGTACATTTGAGAATAGTTAATTTGAGTAGCTAACCATCTATGCTGGGAACAAAAGATAGATTCCTTTGGATTGGTAGAAGAAAGAAGAAAATGGTATTTATGAGTACAACTTAGAGAGGAAACTTCAAAATAGGACTATGCCAATTGTAGATATTAACTACTGGAAGAGAAGGTGGTAAAGACTATAAAGAAATGGCAAATTAGGCCAATAACACCCACAGAGGACCTCTGTTTACTGTAATTTTTCTTTCTTCCATCAAAATGTAAACTTATTCATGAGTCATATTCTAATATTTCTCTTTGGGCAACTCTGGGTCAATCTCCCTTGTCTTTTCCAATCTACTTTCCATTACATACTTGAGCTCTTTTTCATTCTTTCACAAGTCTGTTCACTTAGTCACTTTTCCATTGACAGACATCCTTACAAAACCCTACTGCAAAAATAATGTACACAGGGTGGAGATCCATTTATCCTAGGACAGTTCTCAACCCCATTATGTTATCAAATCATTTTACCTGGTGTAGACTTACTTATTCAGAATATTGAGATTGATTTGAATGTCTGTTGTTTACAAAACAAGTAAACATGGATTATGTGAGTTTCATGCCTCTAAGCTTGGCATTACATTATATTTAGAAAATGATTTTTAATTAAGAGAAAATTTCCAGCACTATTGAGATGTCTATTTCACTTTGTTTACAAGGTTCTGAATTTATTTCCAATGTGTTATGTTCATGTGAGTAATCCAAAATGCTTTTGCTCATGAAAAGCTTATCGATCCATCAATCAAGGTTTAAACTTATTAATTCATCAAGCAAGGCTTGTTTGTAGTAACTAATAGTATTTGTGAGCTTATACAATTAATTAAAACATTTTAATTAAAATTGAACTGTAAACAGAGACTGAATCATCACACAGACTAAACAGTGACAATGACTAATGCTATCTTCACATCTAAATCAAGGTAATTTTCAGGCTTGATACACTATTATGTCCTTAGTCATTTAAAAGTGGTATATATATATATATATATATATATATATATATATATATATATGTTTTGGCAGAATAGCATATTTTTTCTTATTCTTTTTACATGTCTTTTATTGACTTTTCTGTTGCATATGTGTCATTCAGGTTCTTTGAACCTGCATCACAAACCTTATTGTAATCTTTTCTTATGCCTTTTCTTTGTGGATTTCATCTGCTCTGTGTGCTTTTCCTCAAATGGTGTATGTGTTCTGATGATGACTCTCATATTTTCATGCTTACTATGGCTCTTGGATGTGTATAAACATTATCATTAAATATCTCTGGCAAAATATTTGTTAATAACTAGTGACCTAAATGATCTAAAACCTAGATCTTCTGCTGATATTCCCAACTTTCTTCCTCAGTTAATCCCTACCTTAATCTTCTGCCTCTATTCATAGTCCTGCTTTCTTGGAGGCTGAGTTTCTTCCTTGATTTTACTTATTATGTTCACATGCAAACAACCATGTCAGTTCCTCGTTAGATCTCAGATGTGCCCGCACCTCTGTTTCTCTTCCATCTTTCCTTACTTATTCAAATATACGGTTCAGACCATCTGTGTCTTCCTGGCTTTATATTCACTTCTTCAGTGGGTTTTAATTTCACCCTTTTATTTTTATTTTTTTCCATTAGGTCCTAAATAAAGTTTCTAAAATTTAATGTGATTATTGCTTTTTCATTAACTACATCATTGATGTTATTTCATCATCTCTAACATCACATAAGATTCTTTCATGACTTGGCCTCAAATAATAGCAAGAGCTTTACGTCTTGATCTTCTCCTTCTCCTTCTACAGTCTAGTTAAACTGAAAACTTGATAGCTGCAGATGTGGCTGTCCCTTCTTGGGCTCCCGGAAATTGATTCTCTAACTGACACTTACTTTATTACCTTTTTCATATGGCTAAACCTTGTCCAATCTTGAGCTTTTGGCTTAAAATATAGCTGCCCCAGAAATCTGGGTGCCTTCATTGAGTGTATATATGACTTCTAGAAAGAAAACTTTTTTCCTGCTAGTAATTATCATATAATCAATAAATTCCCTTTCCATTCATTTCATTCATGTGAAAATGTAGGGGGTAAGCACTCTGGTTCTCATGGTTATAATACTAATACCAAAATACTCTCTAATAGGCTATAGAGACGTTAAGAAATATGTATTAAACGCATGTAGACAACAGGATCCACTACTATAGAAATAATTCCAGCTAATATAGATGGAACTCATGTAAAGATTAGAACAAAAAATTATTTTCCTTGGAGTTTAGGTGAGTTCTTGCAGGGAGTACTAGGAGAGGGGGGCACGAGATGGATTTCTGTGGCTATTCCTGACCTTCTGCAAAGAGGAGGTTGTGAGGAAAGTCGCAGGACACAGATGGACAGTTCGCTCAACCCACCTTATCCAACCAGTTCAGCTGCCGGGCTGGGGGGTGTGGTAACCTCACGCGCGCTCGGCACGGAGGTCATCTGAACTGACCACAGAGCGGTTCAAGTAGTTGAGGGAACGGATTTCAAAGTTGGGGGTTGAGCAGGTTCGTTCCGCCTTTTACTGTTCACCTTTATCTCAGAGATGCTTTCACTCGCATTTGACGTTTCTTTGCCGCCTTCCCACCAGATCTCACTAATAAAAACATTTCAAATTCAACTCCACTAAAGTATCAT
>PVIC010028829.1:0-22938 GCA_004025085.1 Thryonomys swinderianus
TATAGTCCACCTCAGGGCCATTGACAGAGGCAAGTGTATTTCAAGCACTAGCTTTCTGGATTAAAACAAATAAGTAAACAACAAGAAAACATTTTCTTTATTCTGGTTCATCCTTGTCTATTTCTGGCTAAAATACCCCACTCAAGTTTACTTGGCCTTCCTAGTCCAGGACAGGACTTGCTCTAGTTTTCTTAATTTTCAAACAATATCTGCTTCCTGCTCCAGAATTGCTGTAATGTAAGCCATAACCTGATTGAGTTGTTTCTGTTTGATATTCTCTTGTTTCATGTTCACTTTTGATCTGTTATGCTAGCTGAAGTTCAAAAACCAACATCTCCCGAGAGTGTTGTAAACATCTTTTCAGGCTTGTTCCAAATTACTTTTAAATACCAACTCCTATGTAAATCTAAAACAATAATTTTACACATATAATACAGGATTTAGATTGAAAATCCATGAAGAACCTTTAGTAATAGAAAATGCTTATGATGCACTGCAAGCTATACATTGTTATATAAGTCAATGCAGATAAAATATATGATTTGAAGACATTTGTAATCTCATCAAAGACATTGTATGTGTGTATGTCCAAAAGCTAAACATCATTTCAGAAACAATGGGAAAGACAGTTGCCATATGAAAAAGGAAAACCAAATTCGAGCCCAACTCAACAGTTTACTATAACGTTTGATTATATATTTAGCCTCACTTATGTTATTTAAAAGCTGGTTAAAGGGCCAGAGATTTAGCTCAGTGGTTCCAGCGCCTGCCTCTTATGGGCAGGGCCCTGAGTTCGAACCTTGGTAACCACATACAGTGCTGGGCATGGTGACTCACACCCACCAGAAATCAATACCACATTACCACAGTGCCGGGCGTGGTGGCTCACTCGGGAGGCAGAGACAGGAGGATTGCGGAGTTCGAGGCTTGCCTGGGCTACATGGTAAGCTCAAGGACAGCCTGAACTACAAGGAGACACCCTGTCTCCAAAAAAAAAAAAAAAAAAAAAAAAAAAAAAAAAAAAAAAAAAAAAAAAAAAAAAAAAAAAAAAAAAAAAAAAAAAAAAAAAAAAAAAAAAAACAGGTTAAAATAATACCTAACTTTCTGCATATTCTGAGGCTAAATATCACATGAAATCATTCAGCTGTAAAGCAAGTATATACTAAACCATCAGTATATTATATATAATGTTAGAGTGTAGAAGCAGGGGGTATCACCAAAAAATAATACATTCATACTTTTTGAGAGTTTGTACTTAATGGACAAAATAAAGAGGAAAGTTCATAAATACATTGAAAGTAAAAATACCAGACAGTGCTTTTCATAAAGTCAAACATCCAAATTTATAGATGCAATACAAAAATGGCCATCTGAAATAAATATATACTTCTCAGATGAAGAAGTTCAAATGCCAAATAGATATATGAAGAAATGTTCAACACCATTGGTTATTTCAGAGATGCAAATGAGAACAACCCTGAGATTCCATCTCACTCCAGAAAGAATAGTTATTATCCAGAACTCAAGAATCCACTAGGTCAAATAAGTGGGACACACATGTGTAAATATTACATTGTTTACCTGGTGTGAAAAACAGAAAGTGTAAGAAAGGACCAAAATGCATAATTGATAATGTGAAACAGGAAGAAAAGTCTAAGCCAGAGGGAAACCTAGGGGGAGGAGAAGAGGAAAAGAAGAAAAGTAAAAGGGAAAAATGACAAAAGATAAAATAGGATTCAAATAAGGAGAGGAAAAATGATTAAAGAAAGGGGAAGTGAATGGGAAAATAAGAATTAAGATACATCATATATAGGTACAAATTCCATATGAAGAATATGAGCATTTTGGGTATCTAAGTGGTAGCAATAAAGTTAACTTTTTAAAAATGCCAGACAGTGAAAGATATCAAAAGCCTTAGGGCAAGAGATAGCTGGACCTACTTAAAACGCAAGACAGAGTCATTGTGGGGAAACAGTATACAAGTGAAAAATATAAAGAAAAAAGCTAGAAAGATAGGTGGAAGAACATTAGTAGTGTTCATGTTGCTTCCATTCTTTCTGTGCACCAGGCATTGTATTAAGCATCTTTTATTTACTCACGTTTACTCTTTTTTCCAGTTTTCTTTTTTTACTTCTACATGGAAAATTGCTGCATGTATATAACACACCTCAATTCCTTTTTTATCCTCTCCTGTTTCCTTCCTGTTCCTCCTCCATTTGTTAATCTCCTTCCCTCCTGTGAAAGATCTACTTCCTACTTTTTATTACCTATCTTTTATTTTGCTCGTATTTATAATTTAGGTTTTTCATATAAGAAAATCATTATGTAGTTAAGTTTCCAGATAGGATTTATTCCACTTAACCTCATGATCTAAAGAGCATCCAGTCATACAAATGATTCAAGTTTATCTTTTTAAGGGATTACACTATTTCATGGTATATACCTACCACATTTTCTAAATATAATAACCCTAGCCTTATAGGGACTGCTTTTGTCTTCATTTCACAAGTGAAGAGCTAGTACTGCACACTAAACTGTATGTCCAATGGACCCAACACTTTAATCTAAGTATTGTAATTCCAAACTTGAAGTTGTTAGACAGAAAGAGGAAAAGTCCAATCAAAGAAAATGAAGATCAAGATGAATAAGAAACAGGGCAAGAGGAAGAGAAGGAGAAGAAAAGGAAGAGGGGAAACAAGAAAATGGCTTTAAACATTGTATAAATCCGGCCTGTACTAAACACAATTCATGCAAAATTATGGATATATGTGTATAAAAATTGCACATATAGGTATTTTCATACCCTTTGGAAGGTCATATATAAAAATCAGCTGATGCACTAACATGTATACAATAATTTAAAACTCAAAGGAAACAATTCATATAGATTTATGTCTTTGTATTATACTCATGGAGAATTAAGTATATAAATGAACTAAAAATTAAAAATATAGCAAAAACGTATAGTAGTGACTTTTGCTCTTCTGACGTCAGTTATGGTTATAAAATATATGCTGACATGGAGGTGGACAGGCAATAAGAATTCTGGCATCCACTGAGACTATAAAACTCCAAATTTGTGAAGTGATCATTGTAGACATCAATTATCTCTTTAGGTGTAGATATGTGATACCTATTATTTGTGAAATGTTAGGAAAATTCTTGGTTTTTAGAGTACTGATTGTTATATATTCCTTATGTCAGGAATTTTGTTTTTCACACTTAAGTGTTTTGCTTCTTAAGCCCTTAGAGATCCAGTATTACAACTTGTTTTGCTTTATTTTTTTGTGTGTGTACCATGTGAATGCATATTTCAAGTGGTGTTATTCTAGAATTTTATGCTCTTCAAAATAGTAATAAATTATTGTATAATTCAGTTATTTAAATATTTCTTGGCAATATATATCTGTGGGTATTCTTTCTAATTACAGTTCAAAGGAAAGAAAATTATGGGTTAAATAAAATGGCCATACATTGGGCCGGAGGGTTAGCTCAGTGGTTCCGGCGCCTGCCTCGCAGGCATAAAGGACCTGAGTTCGATCCCTGGTTACCACATATAATGCTGGGCGTGGTGGCTCACGCCTGTAATCCCAGCACTCGGGAGGCAGAGGCGGGAGGATTGCTGAGTTCACAGCGGCTTGCCTGGGCACCGTAGTGAGCTCAGGGCCAGCCTGAACTACAAAGCGAGACCCTGTCTCCAAAAAGCAAAAAAAAAAAAAAAATGGCCATACATTGAGAATCTTGGAGTTGGGTCATGGCTCCATAACAGCATATTACATATTTGCTATCTTGGATATATGTCATGTTTTCTTTAAAAATAGTTAAAATGTGAATAAGAAAGAAATGACCTACAAACTGAGGTGAATGTCTTCAAATTTTAAATTTCTACCATCCCCATTTTCATGACTATGATGAGAAAGACTGAAAAGGATGAGCAGGGTATCCCTTAATATTGTGATAAAAAACATAAGTGGAAAATCTCTAGAAACTACAGTTTAATTTGAACCGTGTTTATGTTCTTCATTTAATGTCTGGAGGAGAAGCTCAGAGCTCTGCGGTGGACATTGGTATTGTACATGTCCTCATGGAAGTGGAAGAGCATGAGGAAAGAGGGAACCTTACCCAACTTTTGTGTAACAGGTATTTCTCCTCACTTCATCAGTAGGGATAAAACAATTAAGATAATCATCTGTAAGGAAAAGGCTGTGAACTTGTAGTGTTGGTGCAAGGCTAAGAGAGATCTTAAATGTCATTCTTTTTGACATCGTTTACTCCTCTTATAAATTTTTCACTTTGTACTGGTTCTCTCACACAAAAACTTAAAAAAGTAGCGATCCAAGAGCAAGAGAGATTCATTCATCCTTTTCAAATCTGGAAATCCAACCATTGAAGCCAAAATATCATATGGGAGTATCTGCTGTGAGTGAGAAGGGGAGAGGCTGCCATGTAACGTGTAAATTCCACAGACTTGAGTAGGGAAGCATCACAATTTCTCTTTGTAGGATTTCCTTCCTGAGAAAAGAAAATACAGTTGTCAGAACTGGAAATGTAATGAGCCATCCAAAGACAACAGGGTTTCTATTATACAGCACTTCATTTTTATGATTACTTTATAGATGTATGATACAAGCAGAGATGAGGAAGATTGCTAGGTGATTGTCTGGATATAATAGACTTGGGTGGCTTGTAGATAAAACAACTTAAACACTGGAAAAGAGCTAAAGTTAAATCTGGAATTTGTCAGCAGTCAGCTTTCTGAACAGATTTGTTAATGCTCTCCTCATCCTGGGAATAATAGTTTGCAGTGACTTTCTCTTTTTTTTTTTTTTCAAAAAGTTTAAAGTGTACAAAAAACCCGCCACTTAATATATACTCATGACTAAACTTCACTCTGCAGTTTTGAACTTATCCTACAAGATGCCTTTGTGAATACTTTAAAGTGATGAATCTGACCTGCTACCGGGGAGGTTTACTTCATTGAACTTAATTTCCTATGCTAATTTGAAAGACCTACCTCCAGGGACACTTAATTGCCAAAAGCTGCTTTCTTTTTGTATGTACGTGTATTTCTTAAAGTTCATACTTTGCTAACAACCATAGCGTTGTCACTAAGGAAATATACCTTGGACCTCTGGGAGTAAAAATAGAACCAGTACATATATGGCTAAAGGTAAGCCACCTGGGGTAGCCTTCCACTCCTCGTTCTATAATGTTGCTTACTCTCTGTGGAGAAAGTTTCACTTTTGACCAACTAGGTAACACATTCTCTTTTACATCTTCACAAACTCATTGGGTCAAAAAACTTAAAAGATTATAAATCGGCAAAATAAATCTTGAGAAAATGCACTTCATCTTTCCAATTTCTTATTCATTGCATTATTCAAGAAAATTTTGTAAAAATGCACTACTGTTCTCACTGTGATCCAGCAGATTTGGGTTGTAATGGTGGATGTCTATTTTTAAAATTCCACATCTGACTCTAGCATATACCAAAAGTTAAACGTTTATAATTTAATATCCTCAACGTAAAATTCAGGATATATCATATACTGAATTTTAGCATTCTTATATCAAGAATTAGAAAGGGAAGGTCTATAAGTATTAATTCTATAATATTAATAGGACTCAGACTGAATGCTTTGGCTCTAAACTCTCTGTCTTTCTGTAATTGTGAAGGTGATTAGACATGATGGAGAAGCTGAGATAGAATTATAGTGCTCCCAATTTTGAGTTTCCTTTTAAGAATAAGATTTAAGTTAATCCTTGTTACATTGCAGTTATTGAACTGAACATCACACCTTCATTATCTGGTGGATATTATTCTGTTCATCTGATACCTAAGGAAAGTAAAGCAAGATTTGAGAGTCCTCAAGGGGTGATTACATTCACCTTCCCTTAAGAAGAGCAGAAGGATATGAGCCCTGCTGATCACAGTTAATTTCCAACTTTCACCTCTTTTTTCTGAAATTATCTTCTTGTTAAAATCTGGTTTCTAGTGTGTTATAATAGATAATTCAGCCAAGATTGGGAAAGATAACAAAATAAAATAATTCTTACCTGAAGACATTGAACAATTGAAATACAGTCACTAGAGGATCAAAAGTAAACATAAACTGGAGAGTAGACCTTCTGTTAAGGTGAATCGTAACTATTCATAAAGATTTTAGTATTGTTTTCATGGGACTTAGAATACATAAGTAGTGTGCTTATTAGTCTCCTGAATGTGGAATAGATATGTTCACTATATTTGTCTCTAATACGTATGTAGTGTGTGCTGCCTAAGTGTTTCTGAGATTGTACACACTGGAGATTTATAGTACATTCAAAATGAACTAAATCTGTTAGGGTTTTTATTTAAGAGCTCTTCTATCACATTCATTTTGAGTTTTCAAGCAACATGGAACAAATCAAACAACTATACACTTATTTTTTATTGGTTTATATTTTAATTGAATTCTTTATTAGTACATTTTATACACAGCTCACAATCACACACCATTGGGGAATTTGTACCACTATATGACATGAGTTAATTCTCATTTTTTACCCATATCACTACCCACCCACAATCCCCCACCCCTCATATAAATGCTGTTTCATTTTCTTTCAGAATCATATTTATTCTTTCCCTCATTACTTTCCCCAACCACACTCCCTTTCAATATTTCCTATTTCACAAAACCTATCATACATTCTAGAACTCATTTACATCTATAGGTTCTCATAGAAAAGCAAAGATTTGCTATTTGCATATCTATAATCTTTTCATTTCACTTATTAGTGTGTCCTCAAGGTGTGTCCATTTGTACATAAATGAATGAATCTTGTCATTCTTTATGGCAAAGTAATACTCCGTTTTATATTAAAAAAACACATCTTCTTTATCAAGTCTCCAGTTGATGGGCATTTGGGTTGTTTCCAAGATTGAGCTATCATGACTTACTTTTAGCATTATTCCTTTATTTTATTTTATTTTTTTAGTGGCAGGAATTGAATTCAGGACTTTGTGCTTGCCAAGCGGGCAAGCTGTGTCTGTGAGTTACATTCCTGGCTCAGTATTACTGTTTTTATTAAGGGAAAGCCTAATGTCTATGATTTTCTCTCTGACTAAAATATCACAAAGAAAATATTAGGAATAAATGACATGCTGAAAAGCATATGTATCTAAACATACAACTAATCTTGGGAAGACAATATCTAAAAATTATGTGAAGATGTTTAATCATTTGACTAAGGTAGGACCATCAGTACTGAGAAGAATGAGAGACTATATCTTGAATCCTGGCTGATGAAGAGAAATAAGCTATTTTCAGAGCACATAACAAATAATGACACAATTCTGAGTTATTTTAGATATTTAAGAAATGAGAGAATAATCCATGAGATAATAAAGTCAACATAAAATGTCAGAAGCTATTCTGGTTAACTGAACTGATTTTGTGTTTATTAGTTTGTTTTCTCATCACTGAGCTGCAATCCCAAACACAGCTTAAAGGAAAAGATTAATTTCTTCACAATTGCATTCTATTAATGTGAAAAAAATTAGACATTATTTTATTAAACTTAATTTTGCATTTGCACTCTAGTTTGGGAATAATGTTAGGTTATTAGTAAAAATATTAAAAGGTTGAAAAATTTCATAGTAATCGATATTTTACTGAGGAAAAGTGTTGACTTTATTTCAAAAATAAAAATAAATTATATAATTCTCTGGTGCTTTTTTTTTGAGGCAGGGTCTCGCTTTGTAGTTCAGGCTGGCCCTGAGCTCACTATGCAGCTCAGGCAAGCCTCGAACTCAGTAATCCTCCTGTCTCTGCCTCCCGAGTGCTGGAATTACAGGCGTGAGCCACCACGCCCGGCACTGTGGTATGTGGTATTGATTGCTGGTGGGCGTGAGTCTCCATGCCCAGAATTGTATGTGGTTACCGGGGATCGAACTCAGGACCTTGCACTTGCAAGGCAGGCGCCGGAACTACTGAGCTAACCCTCCGGCCCTGGTGCTGCTTTCTTGAAGAATCAAGAAAAAGATAAAAACTGCTTTCAAATCCAAATAAAGAAACTAGCATGATTTGTCAAAGGATGCACTGTGATTTTCAATTTGGGTTTATTCTTTTAAAATTTTTTATAAAGAAAGACAATATTTTCAAAATGGATAGAATATTAGGATATAGGGTTCAGTTTCTCACTTCTGGGTGCTATCTTAAAAAAATATTGCTTGTGTGTTTATTTTGAATAGTCTTGTCATTTTTGAGTTTCTTTTAGTGAGAAAAGCACTCTGAATAATGCAAGAATGCTTTTGGACACTGCTCTAATTGATGACCTTAAAATAATTTTACATACATAATTCATTATACCCATTTCTGATATAGTATGAATTGAAATATAATTACAGATACACATATATACTTTCTTTATGATTACTTAGAGTGGAGAATAGTGGTTACATGCACTAACTCAAAACTAGCAAAGTAAAAATGATCTCCATGATAGTTTTTAAGACCCTTGAAATGTTTCAATCATTGACTAATCAGCATTCGCCTTAACTTTCAGACACAGAAAACCCAAAAATTAATGATGCCATGATTAAGAATGGTTATTTAATGCCTTTAAAAGAACGCTGGATTAGCCAAGGAAGGCATTGTCTCACACCACAGCTCTCTGATGCAGTTTCTCTTTCTTCTCAATTGAGTTGTACTCTTGGTCTATAGCAGAACCTTGTGCCCAGAGGACAAAAAGAAGGAAATGAAGCAAACTCCTGTCATTCCAGAAGTTTTGCATGTAACTTGAGCAGAAAGTGGAACCTTTTAACATCTTTTAGACTTACAATGAAAAATCAAGACTTTTACTGCAAAGGAAAAGAAAAAAACTGGACATTTGGTGGCAACTAATAAACTCTACTAGCTAAAATTAGTAGACCCAAGTTTAACACAAATATAAGCCAATTACTTAATTGCTCATTGCAAAGTAAAAATGTGATTGAGAAGTCCAAATTACTATGAGTATTTTAGAGACACAAATAGCATTTGTCAAGGGATTCCAGGTGTCAGTACTGCAACATGATATGTTTCTATATATTGAATCTTCCCAGGTTAAAGGATGAATATGTATTCAAGAAGTCCTTTTGAGGCATCAGAGGGTTTTCCATGACCTCTGTAGTCACTGTTGTCATTTAACTTTTGCTGGATGAAATTCTTAAGCATAAGACCCTTAACTTACTGCACATTGGATTGATCTGTATGATACAGAGAGGACTCACAAAGCCTCCTTTGTTGCTCTCTGTGCTTATGACTTCACAGCCAGTACTGCTGATGTTGTATTTAATGGCTACGTGATTTACCTGAGTACTCACTCATAAAAGGCTGAAATAAGCAAACTCCACAGACAAAGCTCTGTCATTGGCTAAATTTTACAAGATATACAATATGCTATGTATTTAAGTATTTTCTCTCAGATTTAGGAATCTGTATTATTAAGGATTTATCTTTGTTCTAACCACAAATGTTATTTTACCATTATATGACTTTAATTTTTTAAAATTCTTAGTTACCAGAACTTATCTCAAGCATTTTTTTTTCTTTTTGCCTAATTTATGGACACACACACAGTCATCTTTCAGAACTGATTGTGAGTTACACACAGTTGTCTGGATGTTCCCTGCTGAGAAGTGGATTTTTGAAAAACAAATTGCTGAAAACTCATGGTCTGTTGAAGGCAAAAAGCAACTCCATCTGTTCTGTTCACTTCAGGCTTAAATTCTCCAGCTTGTTTCTTTTTGTGAATATATCACAGTTGAAGTCTAGCAACTGGGTAACATGTAGATTCATCAGAAATAGAACCAAGTGGCCTACTGTCATTAATTTTTAAGGAGCAGGGATAACATTCTTCCTCAAAAGAGGCAAATAGGGTATGAACCAAGTACACTGGTACGTATCCTATTTGCAACTTTATTTTCATAATCATGGATATTCTTGACTCTATTCCTTTCTCAAAATTTAACTCTGGTCTTACTTCATTATACTTTTTCAGAAGGAAAAATGGTTCAATTGCCTGGTGGAAGAATTAGATTCCCACATGGCCTATTTTGGAAACCATTTCTAGAACCCTATTCTACTTAATGGATTCTTGTACTTTCTTCAGAAAAAGTTTCTGCTATATAAAAACTTTGAATGATTTTATTTGAAATTATGACCTGTTTTGATTACTTGAGGACTTCTGTTTGATTCAAAAAATGGATATAATAAACAAAATTTATGAACAAAGTTCAGAAGTGTTCTAATGTGTACCTGTTTCAGCTTAATATGATAACTGTCACAATTGGGAGTCTCCACACAGAGAGGAGTCTCTCTCTCTCTCTCTCTCTCTCTCTCTCTCTCTCTATATATATATATATATATATATA
This sequence comes from Thryonomys swinderianus, assembly GCA_004025085.1. Classification (NCBI taxonomy): domain Eukaryota; kingdom Metazoa; phylum Chordata; class Mammalia; order Rodentia; family Thryonomyidae; genus Thryonomys; species Thryonomys swinderianus. The sequence goes on from PVIC010028829.1 coordinate 10,400, forward strand.
TATATATATATATATAGCTATTATTTGCATATCTCAGATGTTTGGCCTTAGAAGTCATTATTTACATATATCTTTCTATACCATCAGTGAAAATCCCTATAGTGGTCAATTAGAAATGTGCAGTATTTATTAGGACATTTTAAAAGATATTATGGGCATATTCATTATGAACGCAGTGAACACTATTAAATAAGCCTTCTTGGAACTTAAAGATTTTGAAAAAATGAGTTGGCATTTTCTTCTTTAAGCTTTTTCTAATATCCTGGAATGCCCCATGATTTCTGGTTAAAAGTCTGTTATACATTTTTATTGAATTTAAATTCATTCCAAGATTAAAAAGATCTGTCATTCTCCTCTGAGGAATGTGAGCGATTTTATCTCATACTTCTTAGCTCAATTCATTAATGTGACTTGTGTTTGATTTATAGCTACCATTCACTTTCTTGCTTCCTGGCTGCTGCTCCTTGTGACTTGCCCATTGGAGGGATTTCAGCTTTCCTTTAAAGACTCTTCCAATTCACAGGAAAAGTCTTAAAAGAAAAATAGTATTTGTAAGACTGAAGCTGGAGTCTCTACCCAGACAAATGAAAACGCTCTAGTGGGGGAATTCCATTAAAGGTTGAAAAGCACTATTAGGTGTTGGAGTGAGTCCCTTGAGAGCATGAGAAGAAAAAGCAATTTCCTTGCTTCATGTTGGAAAAAAGATACTTTTGTCCTTTCCACACATACTCTTAGGCGGCACATTTGCAAAAATGCCACATACTATTCTCTGTCACATGACATTGATTTTCTAAGTGCACAGAAATCAAGAGATGGAGGAAAGGGAGGAAAAGGAGATGACAAAAGTGTTAAGGCATGTCGTGTACATGTAACAGGTCCTTCCATGAATGTAATCACTATATACTGTGCTGCTTTTCTTTTTCATTCAAAGGACTGTCATAGTCTCTTTGGTTCTGTTAAAAAAGTAAAATTGATATTTTAGATTATATAATATAGTTTTCCTCTTTCAAGGAGGAAAGTAGCATTTCGGGAAGTTATGGAGAAATTGTTTTAAAATGATTTTGTACAGTGTGGGGGATCGCCCTGCTGACTCTGCCCAAAGCACCCAGTAAGTGGTGCAGGCTATGAAGACTTAACCCCGTAACGGGCTTCTTTACAGAAACGAGTCTGGACAGAGCCTGCCGAGGTCATAGGGACCCAAATTCTCTTCCCAGACTTAAAACCTTCTTAACTAAAAAGGCAAAGTTAATAATTAATCACAACCTACATTTTGTCTGTTCTGTTCCTAATTTGAGAACATTGTGTTTCTTCCTTTATAAGCCTTGCCTGCCTTGGCAACATATCCATAGTAACTACACATTCCTGGGCCGAAGATTTGGCTCAGTGGTTCCAGCGCTTGCCTAGCAAGTACAAAGTCCCTGGTTCGATCCCAGTAACCACATACAACAGTACTGAGTGTGGTGACTCATGCCCAGCAGCAATAGCACCACAAACCACAGTGCCAGGTGTGGTGGCTCACGCCTGCAATCCCAGCACTCGGAAGGCAGAGGCAGGAGGATTGCTGAGTTCAAGGCTTAGTGGGGCTACATAGTGAGCTCGAGGCCAGCCTGAACTACAAAGTTAGACTCTGTCTCAAAAAAAAAAAAAAAAAAAAAAAAAAAAAAAAAAAAAAAAAAAAAAAAAAAAAAAAAAAAAAAAAAAAAAGAAAGCAAGAAAGAGAGCAAAAAGAAGAAATAACCTAACATTCAAAACAAAGTAAGAAAAACATAGAGAACAAGTGGAAAGAAAGTTTGTTTTGTTATATTTGTTTGACATCAGCTCCCTTAAATCCTACAATCATTGTCTGGTAAAGACATCATAACTTGGTTGTGGAGTAATTCTTCCTCCTCTACAGCATGGAACTTTCACCTGTAACACTTTCTGTTATTTTCTTTTTACTGTGTATAAAAGCTCTTGCTCCTAAAGAAGCCAATGCAGGCTGGGGTTTTCTAGATTTTTCCATGCACCTAGGAATGACAGTGAGAAACAAAAATCACAAATGTGAGAGTTATCAGGAATTGACACAGTGTGATGAAAGACTCCAATGAGACAAGTAAATCTAGTAATCCCTCTAAATAGGAAACCTCTACTAATATTAAATGTTTAGTCCTCTCATTTACAAAAACAATACCCCAAACAAAGCAAAAAACCCTATATTGTCATTCAGAATCCCACACCAATGTAATTTATTTGTTCATAACAGAATCTCTAGACTGTTCAATCTCTCCCATGTTTGAGATCCAAATTCACCTGATCATAGACAGATCCATACAGTACTCTCTCACACACACACTGCTTGTTCCCATCCTTCTACCTTTCTCTTGATTATATTTTAGATACTATAATTACTTTAGTTATAATTTCCATGTTGTTTTCTTTCCTTTGTCTTTGTTTTATAAGCTAAAAGGTGCCTAAAAAGGGGATAGTTTATTATTATACATCCTTCTTTATTGCTGCTGCCTTTTTTTACATTCTTCCCTTTTTACTTTCAATCTCAGCCTTGTATCTTTCTGATATGTGGGAGGTATGTATCTGCTTATCATTGTTTTGTTTCTAGGAAGTCCTTAGTCCTTCACATTTTTCTTCTTTGCGTGGTTTCTCTGCCAGCTGGTAGGCAAGCTTTGTTTCCTGTTCCATTTCCGGTACTTCTTATGCTAAAGCACAAAGATTTGGAGAATTGAATGAGTCCTCATGCTGTTTTAACACAAACCCATGTTATATCATGTAACTCAGACCTGTTTCCAAATGGTCATTGCCTTCATTTCTTTCAAATGCTCCACTGAGCTCACCTTTTTGTTTGTTGTTTTTTTTTTTCCTTAGTCAAGTGAGAAACATACATTAAAGAACAGATATAGCATGCATATTGGAAAATAATACTGTTTTGTAAAACAAACAGGTTTGGGATCTGCTGTGGACTAATATGTTTTCTTCAACAAGTTACTTAATGTCTCTGAGTTTTTATTTTCTCATCTGTGAATCATAATAATGCAGGTATAAAGTAATAAAATAGTATATACTTACCAATTTTCTGTCCCCTTTCTGTCCCCATGTCTACCTTCACCTCATTAAATCATCATCTTATACCTCTGTCTCAACTGTATATAGCTGTGTCTAATTTTTATATGATAAGGAAAACTTATGAACACTGGGAAAGCTAAAGTCAGTCAAGTAAGTATGAGTAAGGACATTGGATTTGAGTGGGTAAGTCTTCTTATAAGTTTTAGGTCACTTATTTTTTTTTTTAATTATAACTTTGTTCACAACTTCCTGAAGTAGCTGGTGTTTTCTGGTTCTGGACCTTTCAGAGAAACTGAGGTACCAATAAAGTTGTTCTCTCTTGTTCTTGTTACTTCTACCCTGTACTTAACTTTGGTGTCAGTTTTGCTAAGTTGCTTAAACACTCTTTATTAACTCCCGCTTTTCCTTAATGCTGTTGTTCTCTCTAAACCTCTAATATATCTAAGTCTCATTTTTCCTGTTAAGTTAGATCTGTTTCACTCCCTTTAGATAAAGCTTCTGGATAGAGCTGAGATGAGTTAATAACAATACTTCATGTTTTCAGGAACTCCAAGGAGATACTCCTTGAATATTCTGCACCTGTGACTTTTGTAGATTATGTTCTGTGATTCTAAAGTAAGTGCATTGTCATTCTCTTTATTCACATTAACTTGTTTATTTGAAGTTAGCCACAATACAACATCGTACATATTCATTGAAAATGTGCTTTGAAAAATAAAAATGAAATATTGTGCTTCAGTTGATATGTTAATATGATTTTTCTGTATTTTATATTGAGAAAAATAATTGGAAATTATTTTAAATAATTTCACTCTAGAAACAAAGAAAATTTGATATGAAAACAAGATTGGAGCAAACTGTACATTTCTGTCAACTAAAATGTGCTTTGTTCTAGAACTGTTGACATGCCAGCCCTCATTATTAGAGTTGTGCAGTATTGTTTTTTTTTCCTAGTGGGTGATTTGTGTTGTTATTATAATTTTAAAGTCATATTAAATATTAAATGGCATGTATTTCTTCAGGGACACCAGTGGGGTGCATATGAATAAACATACTTTCTGCTTATCTACTCACAACAAGCTTACAAAATATGTTTTTTATTGAAAATTATATTAATTATCAGGGCAGTCTTGTAACTTAATTGTGGTATCAATTTGTGTCTCTTGAACTTAGTTTCATATTTCCCTAGAATACAATATCTACTCTTATTCCGCACTTGCTTTTGCATCTCCCTTCCTTCTAGTATTATTTTCTTATCAAAATGAATTTCAGCTATCCATGAGAATCTTTTTATGATTTTCTATGAACTTTAATAATCCAGAGTGACATTCTCAAAAAAATGCAAAATTTTATATAATCATTTTGCCTCAGTTTTAGCAGTTGAAATGATATCCGCAGGTGTTTTTTTTTGAGACAGGGTCTCGCTTTGTAGTTCAGGCTGGCTCTGAGCTCACTATGTAGCCCAGGCAAGCCTCGAACTCAGCAATCCTCCTGTCTCTGCCTCCCCAGTGCTGGGATTACAGGCGTGAGCCACCACGCCCGGCATTATGGTATGTGGTATTGATTGCTGGTAGGCATGAGTCTCCACACCCAGCATTGTATGTGGTTACCAGGGATCAAACTCCGTACCTTGTGCTTGCAAGGCAAGCGCTGGAACCACTGAACTAACCCTCCAGCCCATATCTGCAGTTTTAGATATGTATCAACTCAATGAGAATTGAGTTGAGAATGAGATTAGCATTGAGAATGAGCATTGCCTGAAATCAACCAATTACTATTACCACACATTGAGGATGACCGTTTTCCCTAAATAGTTTTGTTTAAACTCTCTAGTGTTGATGCTGTGTTAATATCTGAGATTTGAAGTTTATAAACATTACATCCTAACTGCTGATGTTGTACATGCAATGTATATTCGCTTTGATCATTGAAATCTTTATTCTTTTTGAGTCCCGTTATTCAATTTCCAATGTTACGTAAAATTTGCAGCTATTTAGCAGTGCAAACATAAGAGTAGGAAATTTTACTTTTATGTCATTTTAAAATTATTTTGTGGCATTTTTCACTATAGAATGAAGAAATATAAAATACAATCACATGGTCTCTTTTGTCCACAAAATTACTTGTTCGCATATCAGTGTATGTTTCTTCAGATAAAATAAGTATTCAGTAAGTGTTCAGCGGTTAAAGTAAGCCCCAACCAAATTAAGCTGTTTAAAATACTTAACAATATATGTTTTTAAATTTTATTTCTGTTAGTGAGATTCCTTAGTAAAACTAGGATAAGAATAGTGAAATTTCACAAAGTAGTCAATAAAACATTACTATCAGTGCCAGCTCACATTTTTGCTACCAAAAAGGTACAATAATCATATCATACATATTTATCTTTAGCTGAATTTCCCGAACATGTTGTAAATATCATTGTTAATAAAATGTTGAATTCATATATGAATAGCATTTTATATAAAAAGGGTTAACTAATTTAAATACTATTGGTTAATTTTCTTATAATTAAAAGTGAACCAATTCCTAGTAGAACCAGTAAGATTTAAAATTCAATATACATATATTGGAGGGTAATATTCAAAATAACAACAGGAAGATTTCCTTAAAAATATTTTAACTGATAGTTGGATTAAACTTTACCTACATGACTATTCATATTATAGGAAAAAAATTACTGAATGAGCAGGTGAGAATCCTCATAGCACTTGAAAATCTGTGACAAAAAAATTAGAGTTTAAAATCAAATTATAGAATTGATTATCATTAAAGTTGGAAAGTTGTTTCTTTTAAGGAATATTGAACTTCAAATACTGACAAGATAGGGCTCCTATATCCCCATATTATTTTTTACACTCTCAGTGGTAAGAGCTGAAAATCACTGTTTTTGCAAAATTTTACCAAGAATATCTAGTAACTATTTTTTATCTGAAAAAATATATGCTATCAGAATAATAGTTACTCAATTATAGCTTGATTTTTTCGCAAAGGAAGTTGCTAAATAATTACTTCCTCAGAAAAGTTCAAAAAATGCCTCTATAGCTGATAGTAACTGAAAATCTCAGTTTAAGTTTTGTACTCATCTGTTTGTGTTTGATGACCTGGACAGAGGTGGCCACAGATGGTCACTCTCAATGCGCATGTACAACAGCCTGAGACTGTGGTAGGACTGATAGTTGGCATTGTGATATATTTTATCATTGGATACAATCTCTTTTTTCCTTTGAGTAGAATCTGCTTGGTTTGGGGAAGCTTACCCTTCTTCAGCTAAAACTATTAGTCTCTCTCACGCCATTGTGCTAGAATCCCTGATAAACCTACACTCAGTTTTTAGACTGATACAAGCAAGTCTCTTGACTATGTAGGGTCTCTGAGTACTATACTTATTTCTTCCTGCTTGGTCTGAAGCATCTGAAGGCCATCAGTGTTTGCTATTCCTCATTCTCCAGTAATTTCAACTCTACAGGTTACCAAATGGCTAGCACACTACTGTACTTAGAAAAAGTGTAAGCTCATTTATCTTGCTCTTAGTGTTTTTGGTTGGGTTTGGTTTAGTCTTGTTTTTGGAAACTAAACCAGGAGCCTAAGGCACATTAAATCCATACTCTTTGTGCTAAACCACTCACTATTACCTGCCATTGATTTTATTAGTGATTTTGTTCGCATCCTTGTGAATATTTCACTGCTGGGTTATGAGTCAAAAATTTCATATCCTGATTCAAATCACTGAAGACAGAGATCCCCAAGAACTTAGTAGAGACAGTGGTACTAGTATACAAAGTCTTTTAGCTGAGATATAAATGATGATGATAGCTGTAATATGACACATTTAGATGCAAGATTAAAAGACTGTGTTTAAATACTTAGTCATTTTTAATATTCTCTCTGTTCATAAATGGTTAGGTGATTTTCTTTGTTGAGGAAGAGAAGTAGAGAAAAAATTTAGTGAAGAAACTGCAAATAAAGATGGCAAAAGGTATCAGTAATGAAAGGTAAATAAATCCATCCAGTAATTTTAGAAAAGTCAGTGTGATTTAAAGTATCCCCCCGTTGCTAAAGGGGAGATTTTACTTTTGCATGTAAAAATAGTTGCTACCACTAGATTAAAAGTTTCTTTGGGATTGTAATTCAAAACAAACTCAAATAGTTACTGGATTACATGATCTATTCCACATAAATTAGGTAATTAACAGAGCATGGTATTATGCATATTGCATTGAATGATTTATTCTATAACTTAAATGTGTGCATTTACATTTTAGCCACCAAGCCCTTTACCCTAGGGTGCTCCTGAAACTAGACCTATAACAACACTGTGGGACTAATAAAAAAAAAAAAAACTGTGTGAATAGCTTTAGGGTCGAATTTAATTGGGGCCATTCAAAAATAGTAAAATTACTACATTAAAAAGGAATGTTGAAGATCTTGTGATGCAAAAATCATGGGAACCCCATATTAATAGAGGTGAGGTATCTCTTTGACTGAAATTTTAATAAGAAATCTAATTAGTGTGCTATTTCTTTACCAAATTTATTACTTCACCAAATTAAAAGATCTCCACACTCTCCTCTGTGGTGCTGGCAGCAATCTCCCTGTCTCTCTGTCTCTTGTTTCCTCAGGTGGAGCGTATTGTACTAACTCTGCAAGGCTAGAATCCAGTGTGACACACATAGTCCCTCTGCGTTTCTGTTGCATCTGTTGATTCTGTTTTGCCTGTAGTCTTGAGAACGATCCCAAGCAACACAATATGTCACTGCTTAATTTTGTAATGTTCTATTTGCATGGCATTTTCTTTTCTTTCTTTCTTTCTTTCTTTCTTTCTTTCTTTCTTTCTTTCTTTCTTTCTTTCTTTCTTTCTTTCTTTCTTTCTTTCCTTTCTTTCTTTCTTTCTTTCCTTTCTTTCTTTCTTTTTCTTTCTTTCTTTTTTGCAACAGCTATAAATAATAGAACTGCTAGAATAAGTCTGCTGAAGACAGGCAAAAAAAAAAAAAGAAACAATATGCTGCCAATGAGAAATTAATTCTTTATTTATTTGTAAATGGCATGGGGAATTTCCATTTAAAGAGAAATGATAAGAAAGAGTGGAGTGTGTACTAATGACTTAATGTACTTGTGTGAAATTAGTCAAATACTTGTTTTTAATTGATTTTATTAATGCATTTTATATGTACATGATGTGATTGTGTCTCTTCTTTTTGAAGGTCAAAATTTATTTCCTCTGAATTTGACGTAAATGGTATAGGTAATAACCTAACAGCATTCAATCTTGTTAAAATTGACTTTTTTGATAATTCTTTATTTTCTTTCTTTCTTTCTTTCTTTCTTTCTTTCTTTCTTTCTTTCTTTCTTTCTTTCTTTCTTTCTTTCTTTCTTTCTTTCTTTCTTTCTTTCTTTCTTTCTTTCTTTCTTTTTTTTTGAGACAGGGTCTCACTTTGTAGTTCGGGCTGGCTCTGAGCTCACTATGGAGCCCAAGCAAGCCTCAAACTCAGCAATCCTCCTGTCTCTGCCTCCCGAGTGCTGGGATTACAGGCGTGAACCACTACGCCCGGCTTTTTTTTTCTTTTGAGACAGGGTCTCGCTTTGTAGTTCAGGCTGGCTCTGAGCTCACTATGTAGCCCGGGCAAGCTTCGAACTCAGCAATCCTCCTGTCTCTGCCTCCTGAGTGCTGGGATTAGAGGCGTGAGCCACCACGCCCAGCAACTTTCGATATTTCTTATTCCTACAAAAAATGAAATATAAACAACTGAAACAGAATAAATTGAATTTTGATGAACATAGCTATAATTTAAGGGTTATAAAAGCAATGTAGATTCATAGCTTTAAAGTTTTTAATTTTTTTATTTTTTAGGATATGTTTTAGCTACTTTCATATACACCTTATACTTTAAAATATTTTATTTTCTTCAAACCTATTTAAATCTACAAATACTTGCCAGTCAGAATTCATCAAAATTTCACAACCAGGACTTGTACAGTGCATATGAGTATGCGGAATCCTTTTCTTATTCTGGGCAGGTTTGAGTGCACAGAAGAGAGAGGTCAGTAAATGATCAATATCTGCAAGCTATTATAAAATACCGCAGGTATAATTCAGCTGAGGAAATATTTGAACATGTCCACCTCTGATTCTGCATAACAATAAATATATACAAATCATTAAAAATATAATTTGACATCCAAACAGTTTCAGATTTTAAGGAATGTACAATTGTGTAACAGTATGTAGTCTCTATGAGGTAAATACTTTTTCTTCATTTTATAATTTTATTTTTTTAAGAAATTGAGTTGGTACATTTTAGGAAAACATTATGATCACATTCCTCATTGAGAATTTGTACCTGTACATCATGTCTTGATTCTTATTTTTTTTCCTATTCTCCTGCCCTCCCTTCCACCCACACGCTCTATACACAGGAGCTATTTCTGTTGTTCCCTTTTATTATCAGTTTTTCCTTTCCTTCCTTGCTTTCCCCTGCACTCCAGTTTCCCCTTTTTCTTCCTATTTTTCAATATCTATTATATTTGTTCATTCATGCAACGTAATTATCCTATAGGCATTTAGTCTACCATCAGCTCTCACCTAAAAACTCATGCGGTAACTGGTCTCTGGTCTCTGTGGTGACTGTTTCCACAGTATTAACAATGCAGTGTCAGATGCAAATAGGTAGAAAGGCAATTTTAACACATTGCAGTGGGTGCTATTAGAAGGAAGTTAATAAAAAGAAAAGGAATGTCTGGCAGCAGTATCTTACTCAGACTTGAGAGCACTAGGAGAGCTTCTTGAGTAAAGTGATTCTCAGCTGAGACCCCAAGGACAGACAGGAGACAAAGATAAATGTGTTTGCAAGGGAGAGAAACAAGAAGAATGCTTTGAATAAAATAGAAAAGACAATGTTTTCAGAAAAATGCAACTTGTACAAAAAACTCATTACAATATAGTGCACTTTCCAAATTCATAGGTTCCTTGTCCATATTTAACTCATCAGTAAATGAAAAATATTTTGAATATTGTGCTTATACTTTTTCTAACATAGTATATTAGCTATTTAAATAGAATTTACACTGTAACAAGTATAAGAAATTAAAAATATTTAATTACTTATCCAAACATATATATTTTTCAGTAAGGACCTTCAGCATTTATAAAATGCTGCATCCTGGAAAATGACTGTATTTAAATGTATGAACTTTGAGTCCTAAGGCTACAAAGATAAGTTGGAATTTGACCATGAAGAACCTCATTTCTTTGTGAAAGTAATGAGGACCTTGAAATGGGCCTATCAAAAATGTATAACATAATCCTATTTATGGACTTGGAGGCTCGCTCACATAACATGGAGAATAAATGAGCTAAACTCAAGCCAAGGAAGCAACTGAGAGTCAACCACAGGGACAAAGAGAAGAAAAAGAGTGTTCAGATTAACTTATGGACTATTTTGAGGTGAAAAAAAAAATGTTTGCCGATTCAGTTTGCACTTAGGAATTAAAGGTGGCAGAGAAGAGTGGTTATGAACCCAAGACTGTAGGTTTGGCAGCACTGTGGACCCGTGTGTCTGTCCATTCACAGAGGGCTGCAGACAAATGCACCAAACAGATGATCTAAGAAAGAAGCTGGATCATAGAAAAACCTTGGAGCCCTAGCAAGGAAAAAGTTTGTGTGTTCTTGATTATAGAAAACATGTTGCTTTTAGAACACCGAGACAAAAGAAGGGACAGTCACACGTGACTATGTTCTATTAACAATTCATGTGCCCTTTCTAAGCAGCCATGTGAACAGCATGAGAAGCAGACACATGTATGCAGTACAGAGTTCAATACTCTGTCTTTGCAATCTACTTTTGCTGTGTATTATTTGGAACTAAGTAGTTCATATTTTATAAGCAGGGGCAATGGCTTCCACATAGAGTTATGGAAGGGGAAGCATGTAACACAATATGAACAAAAATGCTAAAGCCCCGTAAATGTTATCCTTGTGAATAATGTACTAAAGTGTAGCCTTGAAGAAATGTGTCGACATTTTATATATAAATGGATCAATGCAAGTTTCTTACTGCTTTTGACATAATCCCCCATAGTATTCCCTGACAATAATAAACAATCATAATCTTTACTTCTAGCTCTGTGTACAAATATCATAAGACACCTGTTGTCTATTGGAAGTCTCTTTCTCGGAGGCAATACAGAACTGAACATAAATGACATTTATGTTTGTGCTAAATGATTTGATTTCAGGTTATCTGAAAAAGATATGTGTAAACAAGACACATTTAGAACGAACACTTTAAAATTGAAATGACTATGATCTTTAAGTATCTATACAGGGAAACATAATATATTTCAAGTAAAATTAGATCTCAGTGTAAAGCTCCATGCTGTCTTACATAAATTATCTGTAGAATAGTAAGGATTATACAACATAAGATTTGTTATCAGAGTTTTGTGAGTAAAGGCATTGAGGCTTAAAATTATCAAGTAAATTATTGAAACAATAGTTGCTTACAAGGCAATACCTGCTCATGCTACTTAGTGAAATGTTCCAATTATAAAAGAAATGATAAATACCATGTTTTTCCATTTCCACATACTACAGTTGTTTGAATGGTTTATATATTGACTTGCATATATTTTGTACTTTGTATATTACCATGACAATTATCTGATTAAAGCAACTTTATAAAAATTTTAAAGTCAAAACTATCTTAGAATGTATAATGTAATTTGATAAGACCATATATACAGAAAAATGGTTAATTGGAATTCCTTTGTTTTATATAAATGTATACTCATATTTTTATATAGCCAAGGTTTATATATGTGATTATTGTTCATTTGTAGATGGTAAAGTAATAAGGCAATGAAAAAAATCTTCAGAGATACACTTTGATTGGGTAGTGACGTTATTTCTTATATTATCTTGAGAATCCAAAATGCTTAAAATAAACAAGACAGAATGGTATCTTAATATTGAAAATGCAAGAAAATAATTAAAACATTTATTGTACCAAGAAAACTAAGGAGGGCTGAAGTATTAACAGTGAAATAGAAGGCTTTGAAGTTCAACAGGAAAAACTTCATCAAAGTAATAATGTGCTGAGGGGGAAAAAAAGAAAATCTAGTTTTCAATGAAAAAAATCATAGTATTTCTCATCTATTCTTCCTTCATTTATAACCTAAAGTTTTTTTTTTTTAGTTCTAAAATATATTTCTGAGACATTTATCTTGCTGTATCTGTGCATGTATACCTGCTGGTGATACTTGGTTGATTCAAATATCCTCTTACTATTTTTTAATTGAATTCTTTATTGGTACAATTTATATACATCTCAAAATCACATATAACATTGGGAAATTTGTACCAGTATATGCCACAAGTTAATTCTCATTTTTACCCATATCCCTACCCACTCCCCCCTCCTCCCCCCTTTATACATGCTCTTTTATTTTCTTTCTGTATCATATTTATTCCTTCCCCTCAT